>NQII01007205.1:51707-79384 GCA_002778355.1 Clitarchus hookeri
TCAGCGTGGAAGAATTTCTCGTATGTAGTCCGTTCACGGTTACTTCCTACTTTTCTGAAACCCTGCCTAAGTTCTACTTCCAGGATATTCCTCTGATCCATGCTAACAAATCTTATCCGAGTCAAGAAAATTATACCTAAGGGACAGCGCACTGCATTCGTCCGCCCTCAGTGTAATAATATTTTGCATAAGAACTATTTCTTACTAGGCATTACCAACACGCCTTTTTATCACTGTTTTAATTCATATTAAGTACAAACGAAATATTATAATTTATAAATAAAACATAAATAAAATTCCAATTTAACCAAAAATACGACACTTTAAAGTTGACACAAGTGTAAGACGCTTGTGACAGTTAACATAATTAGGTAACAACTAAACACGTTATATATGTGGTGTGATTTTTTCTATGTTTTGATTTAGAAACCGCGAATAGAATATTGCACATGACCGCAAGTGGCGTACGAAGGGATGCAATTGGGAAACGTCTTGTCCACGCGGTTGCAGCGCATTCCACGGGGGTGTCAGGAACACCAGTCTACTATGTGGGGGTGTGGGCCGTAAGAGGGAATTTGGCTAGAGTGCGTATGCTGGCTGCGCATAACCACACACTGTGTCCCAACATTGGACTGTTTTTCTGCTAATAGCTCTATCAAAATCATAAAATGACTGAAGGCAAGTAATGGTCTCTTAAACCACTTTATAGTATTAACAACTTCTTCTATGAGAAATTTAGGTATACAAATAACAATAATACGTCACATCAAAATGATTAATCACTAATTCCACAATCTCCAATAAAGCTTAATAGTAGTTTATACTTTCTTCATTATTACCTTTATGAAATGTATTATACAAATTTTCTTAGAAGGCAAAAGAATCCTAATTACTAATGAAATTGTACAAACTTTAATATCAAATGAAAATATACTTGAAAAGGCTACATTTATTTATTCTGTATTTTAAACCCATCGACAAAATACAATCAGCACACAGTTTATTTACGAAAGAGCTCTGAGATATTAGTACACTTCATCTAACTTAATTTTAATGCAACTAGAATATATTCAAGTTAGGGGAAGTTGAAGTATTTTATTAATATAAAAGGGTGGATCTGTTAATCAAATACGTTCATCACTGTTCACTGTGTGACTTTGACAGTTGTATTAGCGATGTATGAATGAATGTTGGTGATATGCGCAGAAGATTAAAATTCGTCCACCTCAACTTTATTTAGTCTATTATTTGGGAAGGGTGGGGTGGGCGTTGGTAAAGGTTGCGCCCCGGGGAGTCTTACGGGAGTGCTGCGGGAGTCAAACCCGACGTGGTAGAGCGAAGAGCATCTCGGGTTTAAACTACTGACTACTGGCTGTAAAGAATGCTGTAGGAGGAACGAAGATGTAAGAGATTACCTCTGCGTTTCTGGTGCTAGTTTTCCGGCTCGACACAAGGTAGCACTGGAATCGCTTCCGTTTGTCTGTAGCTCCATTGAGTGACCAGAAGACTAATTTACTGCTAGTTATCACTCCTCTTTTTTAAGATGCTCGAAACACTTCAAGCATACATATACACACGGAGTGACCTTTGGCTATTTTTCTCTATGCTGTGTTAAGGGCTGCGGTGGTGTAGTAGTTAGACTACTCGCCTGCCACCTAGGCGAACCGGGTTCGAATCCCGGTGGAGTCGCCTCAGATTTTCGCATTTGGGAACCGTGCTGGACGATGCAGCTGGTCGGCGGGTTTTCTCGGTGATCTGCCGTTTCCCCCGCTCTTGCATTCCGACGCTGCTCCATACTCACCTCGCTTCACCCTCGTCGGCTCTCAAGACCTTGACGTTATGGGCCGCCCAAATCTCTTCACTCACTCTGTAGTACTGTGGTGTGAAACCATTATCCTGATCGGCTGATGCATGACAGTTCGGCGGAGTTCAGGCGTTTTGTGCAGTGCAGTCATGTTTGAAACAACTTGCTTGTGTGTTTCATGATAGCAGCAGTCTTTTATTACAATATCGTGGCATTTTGTGCTGTCTTTCATTTACTTTTAGCTCCAAGCGTGAGTTATTTATACATAGGTTGTTTGCATAGCTACCGGCAACTCTTTTTGAGAGAAATACTTAAAATAAAAACGAGAAACTATTAATTCGTATTTTATGTAAAATATTTAAACCGTATTTCATGGACTCTAAACAAGTGATGCAAAGTTTGTTTTAACTGTCAACAGTTGGTATATAAAAGCCATGTAATTCTTAACTATGCCCCACGTAGATGTGTGTTTCACAAAAAATAATGCAATTGCCTATCTAACCTAATATATGATCGAATCCAAACGTATATACCATTAAGGTCAAAATACTGAAAATTTTACGAGAAGAAACCTATGGCCGGAAAATGCATGGTTTGGCCGCTGTGGGACGTCAAAGTATTGCAGTGCTTCGGACATAGTACATGCGGTTAACTATACATTTATTCAGCGAAACACCTCCATCGACCCAAAAAGCGGAAGTGTTTCGAACAATTGACCACCAACTTCATGACAAAGCGTGCATCGGCGATGCAATGATCGGCGCACGTGAGGTACTATGAAGAATATGATTGTGTAAGGGACTCCAGTAAGATCTGAGGGAGGTCTTATCGCACGAATCCACACCGCGGCTAAAATAACTAGCACACAGCCAGGCGCATTTGACCACGATGTAAAGAATCCAGTCAAACCACCTCCCTTCTTTCGTTCCTTCTTTCCCGCGGGGCACAGTTCTCAGAATTTAGGGTGGTGGGGGGGTGAGAGGCCGGGCTTCACTGTTCCAAGAATAATATCAATTCTGTTCGCAACCAGGCCCCAAGAAACCGTCTGCCAGTTTGGCAAAGTGTATAATCGGGATTTTACTGTAATTGGAAAGGTCCGCATTACGCATCAGCGCCAGCACTCCCTTGGAATTTGGATTGGAAACAGCTCTAAAGGAACCGTCGTTAGTGCCAGGATCGAACTCACGACTTCCCGAACGCCAGGCATGCTCGCTGCCGCATGATCACACACGTTTGATGAGTCAGCTTGTGGTGGCTCCCTGGTGGGAGCGTTTGGGCGCAGCTTTAAATGCAAACTGTATACGCGTTCGCTCTTGTGCGCAGTTCGAGTCACGCTGCAATATGGAACGTTTTAGGCTTCTGCATTTACCCTAATTATTATCGTTTTAAAACTGAAATGTTGTTGTGCAGCATGACTGTACACTAATTGTGAAGTTTCTCCATCGTCTATCGGCTCTCAAGACCTCGTTGTTAAGAGTCGCCCAAATTTCTCAACTGCATCGTCTAGAAAATTAGTCTTTAAGATATTTAGAAACAAAGAAACTGGGCGAATCTGAGCAGTTTGAACTGTACGTCAACCATAAGATTTTTTCTTATAACAGTCCGATAAAAAAAAAAAACAAGAGATTTTCCTTCGTGATGTCTTTAGAGACTTATGGTAGCGACCTTAATCAGTAACCCAGTATTTTGTGGTGTTATAACACGTCATTCTTTACCTTCTCATTTCGGCTACTCAATATACTTGGCTCGGATCTTTTCTGAAAATACCTTGCCATTACGACTCAATAAAGCTCCAGTGAAAAGTTAAACCAATCTTACAGCTTATATTAAGCTTGCGTGTGATCTACCTGTGCGCCACTAGCTTACACGATGAGGGTGTTCAGTATGATAGTACGTACAAGTATCTTTGCGGAAGGCGATTAAAGATTTCTTATTGCCCTTCAAATGTTCTGATATCCTGTAGCACAGCCGCAAATGACATATATGTGTGATTACCAAAACTCTTAGTGAAGCCTAATTTCCAGCAATGGTTATACAAACTATTTTAGTACTTTGATGAACACGTCGCACACACTAAAAATGTATGTAGACATAACCGACTTCCTTAAAATGTGTTGCAAAAGAGACGTCCTACAATTCAAGATGTTCTGATATCGAATCACTGATATGATACAAATGTTTACGACACATCACTTGTTAACATTCCTCTGGATAGCCTCCAAACAATATCATATGAGATATGTTGGAGAGCAGAACTTTTGTTCTGTAGCTGTGAAAATTGAGTGTGATGCTCTGGCTTTGGAAATTTACGCAGATGGTTCTTCTGAAACAGTACGTATAAATAATCAAGCGGCTATAATTTTACGAATACCGGTGAGAACCGTACTTAATAAGTACTTGTCTCGCAAGATAAAATATTTCTTATGTTTATTTCTTAACCCTTGTTAATGCTTTTTCGAGGGTATCGCTGGGTCTTAAGTTTGAACCTTGCTAATAATGTTTATGTATGTCACGTATTATGTATAAAAATCTAAGGGACCTTCATTCTTAATCTTAATCAGTGATTTAAATCAGCAGAATTATTATACAGAATCTATAGTTAATGATCTATTATCTACTTGCGAATCAGCAAAATGCACTGAAGTTTTACTGCGAGGCCAGTGCAGTTAATAGAGAATCAGTAGAAAACACGGTTTGATCAGCGAATACCAGCAACTAAAATAAAAGGTAGAATTTTGCTTATTCAAGTAGAGCAGTTTTAACAGTTCCGCAGTAAAATTTTCTGATTGGGAGCATTTCTAACTGTTTAGATTTTACAGAATGATAGTTAAGGAATTTTCGTGTTTCAAAACACACGCGGTAATTTTTCAAAAGTGCGCATTTTAATTCCTATTTTTGAATCAAATGCGAGGCCATGGGCTTGAGGGATGTGTGGCGCTTTTAGATTAGTTTTTTTTTTTCGTAAGCCGCTTGTTTATAATTTCGTGGTAATTAGTGATAGCATTGGCTCTCAAGACCTCGATGTTAAGAGCCGCCCAAATCTCTCCACTCTCCACTCCACTCTTTTAATGATGGCTACATTGTCATAAGTAAATTAATATTTTCCATTCGATTTTACATCGCAGTCTGTTTAAAGTCAAAATACTACAAACTAATCTTCAGTTTGTCTAATTCAGTCACATTTGAATGCGTGGTCGATGGGGTTGGGGGAGGGTGGGGGGTTACAAACTAGAACAGTCTCGAGATGATCTTATTCATATGTCATGGTCACCTTGCTGCAATGTTGCTAGATCTGCGGTAATGGAAACCTCAATTCCTAGCACAAAATAATGTATCGGTGTACACTTATGTTTATGTAAGAATGACGTTTATTCACAACACCACAGTGATATCACATGGTGCATGCTTTACCAAATATATTTTGTGGACCGTAAGAAAAGCGACAAACGGAAAATCGTTAAAATGCAACGAGGCACCTACCCGACACAAAGTTAATGTAACTGGCGAAAATCATACTGCTTTATTAATTTATATTTCAGCACTATATTATTTTAAGCAAATATTAGTAATAATAATAAATACATTATTCAGGTACGATTTTGATATGACGTATTCAAGCCAGAAATACAAGTAATTATATTTTTAAAGTTAAAATTATTTAGTTGTATTGATGAAAATTAGGATAAAATTCTTCTAACGAGATTATTTTGTTATAAACTTATAAGAATGTAAGTTTTGGTTTAACTTAATATCTATGTTGAAACTGCACTAAAACATTTTAACAAAATAGATTAGGTGGTATGTATGTACAAGAGTATTATTATTAAAAAATGTTCGCTTCAAGAAATTTGATCTTAATTCTTTCATGTCTCACAGTTGCCACGCTATCATTAAACATTAACGGCTTTTGAAGATGTCCTGTATTTGCCAATACAATTAGATTGAAATGTGTAAATTTTGGATTTACAAATTACTTACGCAAATCATTGTATTTTCTGGTAAACCACTGATGCTGTATAGCGTACATAGTTAGGTGACTCAAAATATGGTTTTCAGAATGTTTGCTCTATAAAATCCGTATCATTGTTTAAATTGTCGCAGAATATCTTAAATGAATTTTAAATTTTACCAGTATTTAATAGAAATAGCATATGAAGTTAACAAGCCGTATTTTAATGTCCGCCATATTTATGTCTGACTTCGCACGGCGTTAATCCTATCCTGGTCTGACTAAAACTTAGCCCGTACGGATATCTGAATACGACCGTAATTAGCCGCAAGTTGATCAGCAGTTTTCATCTGGACTAAATGTGGATGCATATAGTTGATCGCATATCAATATGGAGGCAGTGAAAGGCAGGGGGTGGCATTGTACGTCGTCTACGGCACAAAACGAAGGCAAGTAGATTAGCATCAAACACCTTAACGACGTCTACATTCGTATTAAGGCTCGACTTCATAGTGCAGAAATTATTCGTTTCCGTGTCATAATTTTTGTCTCAGAGTAATTATTGAAAATTTATGACTATAGACAATTTACAGTATTTTACGAGTTTTTAATACTTTTGTACTTAATTTTACTACCATACATGTTGTTTGGCAGTCGTAAAACGACAGGAGCGCATTGATATTTTAAAGTTTATATTATGGTGTTTGTTAGAAAGTGTTACGTTTGTTGTTCGGATTTCGCGTCTGTACTGCAGAGAAAGAGAACAACCTCTACAGTAGCAGTACTTTTTATTTTACAATGAAATAAACTTAAATAAACAGGGAATAAAATAATTCGATAATAGTTTTCTCGTTAAGGGTTGCAAGAAGATATAATTTCCTCACAGCAAGGCCCCTGCAAGTAATCGGCTGCCAGTAAACGTAGCGGGGGTGCCCGAGGGGTGTCCGATGTTTTCGCAGCGGGTAGTAGGGTCGGATGCCAATCTGAGGAAGTGCGCTCGGCCGCTGCAACTCATTCCGGAAGTGGCTCCCCTCCATCAAAATAATAAAAAAGGACCGGGGGAGTAAAAAGTTTGTTCTTCCCCTGCTCTCTCCATTGATGAGAGCTCTCTCTCCACCCCCACCCCCCTCCTCCACGATCTACCCAACCCTCTGCAGTCGCGGTGCTGTGCTGGTGCCGTTTCTGTTGTGTTGTTGCCAGCGATGGTGCGTGGCTCCCCATCATGTATCGAAATCATACAGAATTTTTTTCATCCCCCTGACTAAACCCTTTCCTCCCCCACAGCTCTTTCCGGCTGCCAGAGACGGGGGTGAAACTGGGCCGTACGTCAGCGGTGATTTGCAACGACACGCCAGTCGTGCTGCTGATTCGACAACCTTCCGACGGTCGGTGATTTAGTATTGCCTTCTCAGCCTTATATCACGCGTCTCCCCCCCCCCCNCGTTACACGCGCGTTTTCTAAGTCTCTCTAAGGGCACTGTCTCTGCTAAGTACTTGAAGAGACCAAAATAGACAGAGAATTTCGGTAAACTCGGTTTAATCTTGATTAATATATTTAATATAGGGCGTGAGTGAAAACGTAATTCCGTGACGGTGTTCCTAATCCGCAGTAAAAACGTCCCGTATTGTTGTTCGTTGATTTTCTGTAAATCAGATCTCGACTAGCTATTGTGGTGAATTTTCAAAGTGCTGCTGTTTCTAATCAATGCGGGTTGAAGTGGTAGACGCGGCATTAAAAAAAAAAATATTTTTTTTAATTCTGAGAAAGGCACTATAATGGTTTTGGTTTGTTGTTTAGGTAATCTAAAAAAAATTAATGTTTATTCTTTTCGAATACGTGCTATAATCCAGTCACGGTTACTTCAAACTTTTCTGATGCCCTGTACAGTTATACTTCCAGTATATTCCTCCACCTCATGCAAACAAAGCTAAACCAAGTCTAGACAATCACACCAAAAGAACAGCGCGCATTCGTGCGCGCTCTGTGTAATAATATTTCGCATAAGAACAATTTCTTACTAGGCATTACAAACATACCTATTTTCTGCCTGTTTTATTAATATTAATAATACATTCAATATTATAATTAATAGATAATATATTTGTAAAAGTTAAAGGTAACCTAAAATAACGTATTTTTATGTTAAAAGAAGTATTAAATGCTTGTGTCACGTGATATATTTAGGAAACAACCAAACACGAGACACATGGTGTGAATTTTTAATGTTTTGATTCAAAAAGTGTGAAGTAACCTGAATGGACTATATGTGGAGAGACCAATCTAAAGCTTTTTGTTTTTCTTTTTCTCTTTTTGTTTACGGTTTTAACGGCATATTTTTTATAAGAGGAGGAATATCTTTAATACTTTCGTCAAACACGCTTTGCGTGCGCGCGCGCGCGCGCTCACACACACACACACGCGCGCAGGTAAATTATTTGAAGTGGGAATATGGCGTTACATCATTTTAAGAGATAAGGTATGACGGTCACCGAAGAAATCTCGTAGGAGACGACAGCACAATACAGACTATGACCGATTCCTTCGCTCGTTTTTAGCTATCCAAGAACTGGTTCCGTCTCTAACGTTTCTGCTGTCTTCGGATCATTAAGCCATATAAAATAATTCTCAAGTACTAAAAGCACGCGAAGACTTTCGCTTGTGACTGAGAACATGCAACGAAGACCAGCATGGAAGATATGCCTCATATGTAGTTTCACAACCGTACCTGCAAATAAAATGGCAATAGCCAAAGTGTCGTTTTGTCTCGAAAAATTAGTTATCGATTAGGCCTACTTCCAAGAAACTATACATTTAGCACTGTATAGAGTTTTCGATCGAAAATCATGGAAGTACGTGTTTCAATAAGGAGTGAGAGAATAAATAGCCCGAATCAGGGTAAATTAGCAACTGCAAACAGATTAGCAGTGTAATAATTGCGTAGTCATTTTTTTTAACAAAATAAATTATTGCTTTACTTCACTTTCACACATATTTTGTCTGCCAAGTCTTCCTCTTCACAGGTTTGCGATTTTTGCAACTCCAGTTTCAGTAAACGTCTAACATAATTACTGTATTTTATTAATATGCGTCGAGCGTGCATGGCATATGCATGATATTGGTTCAAATGATAATGTGTAACGTGGCATGAACACATAATTATACGGATCTGTGTGCACTCTTCTGCAGTCATAAAACTATAAATAACAGCAACGTATCCAACTTAACCAGAGTTTTGATCCTGTGGTAGAAATTCGTTGTAGTAAGTTCATCTACGAAAATGCTAGTAACAACAGGCGTGAATACACTCTAAAAAATTCTGGTAAACTTCCTAAACAGAATTGGAAGTTTTTAATCCATATATACATAGTATGGAAATAATACCACACATCTGGCTACATATGGAATGTTAAGCGTCGCCACTATGCAAAGTTAGGATATTTCCTACGCATTGCACTGTTTATTGAGCGAATGTATGGGAATTAACTTTACCATACGCGTTTTTTCGCTCTTCGTACACACTCGCGTAGTAAATTTGCGAATAATTTTTTAGTGTGTAACTGAGTCTGTAAAACAGCAAATAATTATACACCATAGAGTAACGCGCGTAAAAGGCGTATAAAGAGTGGAAGTTAGATATCAGAAGTATATTTCTATAGCTTATTTGTAATTACGGCAAATTAAATGTTGGCTGTGAAAGGGGGAGAGTAAATTGTCCCCTTAACATTGTTTTGCGGCCTTAAAATATAGCACACAGAATTGAAATATGTGTTTTAACTTGTCAACAGACAAATATTATTGTTCCAAGCATAAACAAAATATGTCCTCTTCAGGTTTAATAATTTTGAATGCACGCACACGCAGGCTTCAACATTAATGTTGAATAATTACCCTGGCAATTTTGTGATTGGTTCTCAGCGCGTAATAGTGATGGCAAATCAGCAGCGAAGTTCTGCGAACACACCGAAACGCAATGATCTTAATTTTACATTTTGTTTGCATCGTATAGCTGACGCATTAATTTGCACTTGTTAATGTGGACAGTACTCATTTTCACTAAAAACAATTATTACGTCTGCTTGCAACTCTAGCGACGTATTTTCCTGCGTGTTTTTTTTTTTCGTGCTACAGAAATGAATTTATAATCAATTTGTCGCGTCGTCCATGCATATGAATGAGTACGTCATAAATTCTTGCGAAAACAATGAAACCAAATCAGTTGTAATTAGCGTGTATCTGCCAGCGTGGACGCCGTTCATTTGTTGTGTAGAGCGCGGGAGGTAGTTTCTGGAGTTGTAATAAGTTGATAATTTTTAAGTGCCCTGGCTAGTGCGGCCGAGTGAAATGATAAGGTTTTATATGCGAAATTAATTTTAGGCGTGTATATCTACCTTTCACAATATCGCATTCAAACAAAAAAAAACACGCTGTGCTCTTTGAAGAGAAGAACCAATCTACGAGAGAGAAATTAGAAATTAAATTAATAAGTGTTTCTGTTTTTCTTGATTCTATAAACTATACATTATAATTTACCCGCAATTTTCAGGATATTACAAAATTTACAAAAATATTTTGTATAAAAGTGGTCGACATACGCCTAAAATCATTTTACATTGTAAAAACTTTATTCTTTCACTCGGTTGTACCCGCGATATTGGCAGCCGTGTTAAGTACCTACGGATTTTTTTAAAATACCTGTGCATGCTGATTGAATGTCTTGCTTCAGGTAAGTCTGCTGTGGATCAAATCGTGTTGAAACCGTAGAGACAGAATTAATTCGCGGGTTCCAAACCTGTAGGCTAGACTTCACATTCACCTGTATGCCGAGCAGATATCGACTGCTGATTAGCTTCGCGCTGCCACAGTGGGAGGCTGTGATTGGACCTGCATTTTGCAGCATTTTCACTATTGGTTCACGGTTATACAGGAAATGTCAAGTGTTGCAGTAGCAGTACCAATGTAAAAGTGTTTAATAAAGTCTAGTTTTTCCCAAAATATCCGCGAATTTTCAATACATTATCTGTGTTTCGTTATGAGGGTAACATTCTCTACTAGTCGAGGGAATGTCCCCTCCTCCCCGAATCTTTTCTCTTTTTTTTTTTAAGAAAATTCCAATAAACTCGTTTATTCACACTCGTGTCAATAAATATAGGTGTAGTTATTCATTTTAATTTCAGTGTGCCACATCTAAAATATGCGTTTGTGTCCATACAGTATGCTTGTTCTAATCCACCCTTACACCTCTGTCAGTTCGTCGGCGTTATTTTACATTTAACAGGAACCTGTATGATAACACTTAAAGTTAACTAGAGTAGACTATCATCCCCGGCCGGATCACTCCCGAATTTTTGCAATTGGGAATCGTGGCGGACGGTGCCGCTGGTCGGCGGGTTTTTTCGTGGCGTTTCCCCCGCCCTTTCATTCCGGCGCTGCTCCATACTCACCTCGCTTCATCCTCATCGGTTCTCAAGACCTCGATGTTAAGAGCCGCCCAAATCTCTTCACTCACTCAGAGTAGACTATGTAGTCATTCGTGGCTGCACGAGATAACCGAAAGGACGGGGAGGCGTCGTTGAGTGCTGTCTCAGATTGTTTCTACTCGAGTCATCTGCCACAGCGAGGCATAGCTACACTGTCCGGCCGTGCCTGGTTAATTCGCCTTCCACCAAGAGAATGTTCTTAAAAGTTGTTCGCGATAAAGTGAATACTTCTGAAATCAACCTTAGAAAAAAGTCACTGCTCCCATCTGCGTATATTTTAACGGGCGCACTGAGTGACATACGCCCAGTGAAGATGGTAACGATGGAGGGAAGTAGTTCCATATATTTACGTCAAATGAAAAGTGTTAAGTAACCATTTGTGATAACTTAAATTATTTCTTTCACGTCCTGTTTTGTTTTTAATTCATCGAAGTGTTAAAAAAAAATAGCAGATTTGTAAAATATTTACTTTTCTAATAATTTCACAGCTTCACTTGACCGACGCATGAATAAAATGATGAGCCCGAAGGCAATGTTAATTGTACACAAGGCGGAAGAATACACAACGTGCACACAATTAGATTTTAAGCAGGGCTTTCGAAAGTGTTCAGTTTATGGTAAGTAGGCGACCACGAACAACCGTAAAGGGGAGGAAGGTGAGACAGTGGTCAAGCGGTCAGCGCATCGGCCTACAACAGCGGCCATTTGGTTATTTCCCTGGCGGACCCGAGTTCAGACCCTCGAATGTTGGGTGCTTGGCAGACGCTGCTGATAACAGGCTGCCTTCTTCGGGGCACTTCCTCCCCACCTTTCACCCTTCAACATCCCAACACATGCCATCGCTGTCCTATACAGGAGAGTCTAGCCACGTGCCATACCAGTCGTGAGTGAGTGAGTGAGTGAAGAGATTTTGGCGGCTCTTAACATCGAGGTCTTGAGAGCCGAAGAAGGTGGTTGAGGTGAGTATGGAGCAGCGCCCGGAATGAAGGGGTCTGGTAAACGGGAGATCCCCGAGAAAACCCGCTGATCAGCAGCATCGTCCGGCACGATTCCCACATGTGAAAACCCTGTGACCTGACCGTAATTCAGTCTCGGGGCTCGAACTGCTTTGCAGAGTGTTTGAAATCCAGTTTTTTTTACTAAACTATTAAACGTGCGTCCAGTGTGCTGAACTAAGTATAGAAAACACACTTCAGACTATGCCTGTCGATTACTTATAAGACGCCAAGCACATTGTAAACACCGTTTCAGAGCAATCCACCATGGTTAAAAATGGCCTTTTCAAAGCGTTGTATCTCAAAATATACGCTTTATTTACATATAAAAGTACTCTAAGAGACATGCAGTGAACTTTTCTACAGACTTTCCAGCAATGAAATTATAGGATGACCGCTTAAAATCCCGTAGGTACGCGCAGCACGAGAGCATTGCACATCAGTTCAGAGCTCTGAGCGTAGCGGCGATGGCGCACGTCTATAGTGCGTGCCAGTGTAGCCCTTATTGCGCTTCTCGCCCTCCAACGCGGAAAAATGCTCCAAGCAGATGGGCTCCTCAAGGGCTTGCCTGCATAGTTTTTTTTTCTTTTTCGGACGATAATCCCGGGAGCTATAAGGATCACACTGGCACGCGCTACAAGAGCGCCACCGACACTACGCGCGGGGCTCTGAACTGACGTGCAATGTTCTCGTGCTACGTGCACCTATGGGACTTTAAGCGATGACTCTATAAATTTATTGATCTAAAGTCTGTAGCTACGTTTAATACAGGCTCTTATCTTAGTTCGACTCTTGTTCGGCTAGTATGCCTTAAGATACGGCAGTCTGAAAAAAACAGTTTTTAACCTTATTGGAGGGCTTCAAAATAATATTTACAGCATGCGTGGTAACTTTAAAGTACAATTCCTTCCTCGTCTGGGGCACGATGTCTTTTCGTAGGCAAACATACTGGAGGCAAGTTTAATAGTTTCGTATAAAAACAGGATTTAAAACACTCTGCAGCGCAGTTAAAGAGCCAGGTAGGCGGAACATTCCTTTACTGTCGGAAGAACCCACACTGTAACTGATTATATGGGCTTTACGTCGCGATGGCTACACACAGAAATACCAAAGGGGATGTAAACTCTTGAATATGGGTTCTCTGCAGACTATGTCCGCCCTTTTTGAGATCAGAATGCTAGGTCAAGATAGCCTTAAGAGATAATATACAGGATGATTCTAAAATCATGGGACAAGCATTGAGGGGGTTAGAGCTCACTAAAAAAAACAATTATTGTATAGGAATATATGGGCGGGAGTGTCGTGTTGAGGCGTTGAGGGCGTGGTGGACCAGTCCGATGGCCACCTCGATCTCTAGATTTATCGAGTCTCGATTTTTTCCTATGGGGGCATTTGAAAGCCCTCATTTACGAGACTCCAGTTGATTCCATTGAAGACCTCGTCGCTCGACTATCCTGTGCGGCTGCACGCGTGCGTGAAATACCCGGCGTATTTTAATATGTTCGCCAATCACTTCACCGACGCTACCAAGCTTGCATTACTGTCGGTGGTAGCAATTTTGAGCTATTATTAAAAAATTGCTGCAAAAAGGCATTTAGCGGCGACGTTGTAAATAAACACTGTTGCATTTCATGTGTTATTTTTGTGTTGTGCCTCAACGCGTCACTTCCGCCCATATATTCCTATACAATAATTGTTTGTTTTAGTGAGCTCTACCACCCCTCGATGTTTGTCCCATGATTTTAGAATCATCCTGTATAGGAATGGGGAGAAATAGATAATTTAAATATAATTACAAGAATTTGTAAGATTTAAAATAAAGATATATCTATTATACCATCAGGGCCGTCTGTTTAATGATAATGAGGGCTAGAGGGAAGTTCGAGAAGGATAATAAGGAAGGGACTCCTCCAAACTCGCACTCGTGTTCGCTGGCCCGCCGCGCAGGGAGAGAGGAAGACGTCCAGAGCACTGGTAGTCCGCCGACTGCGATCTTTCCTCAGTTCCGAGTTCTGTACACACCTCTCGCCCCTCGCCATCTGCCGCTTCGCCACTTGATTTTGATTGGTTGTGACGTGGCTGGTAGGCGGAGTTCAGTTTCATATTGCTGATAACCTTACGCCACTTTGACTAGTCAGCTGGACCCAGATTTTGGTCCTACCTCTCGACGGATTATCCAGCTTGTTAAGACTTTTTGACATTTCAGCCGTGTTTTTTTTTAATGGTTTGTAAATAATGCGCTGCCTTCTTTTCGGGTCTGCATGCGTGGCTTTCGCGTTGCGCAAGATTGCGCAAGAAAGTGATCCGAGTGTAACATCACGAATGGAGTTTCGCCGTGGTTCGAATTTGAGACATCACCTTTTCGGCTTGATCGGCACAAGAACGCGACGCCCATGACAAAAAATATCCTGGAAGCCCACACTATTACTGCATATCTGAGAAAAATTATTTATATTCCTAATTTTCTTTTCTGCGTGGTGCTCACGCGTCGGCTGAAACACCCACACCCACACACACACACACACACACTCACTCTGGGCAAAAAAAAAATTGTCTCTCATATTTTATGTAACCAAATAGCTCTGTTAATAAAAAACGTGATTCTATTAGTATACAAAAATATTAACAATTTAGTTAGCAAAATGTTTTAATAACGCCTATAAATAATAATAAACTGATGTTATTCGAATAATCAATAGCCTAAGTAAAAAAATTGTTCATTTTAATTTTTTTTTTTTTTTCAATTCTGTGAAAACAGAACATTACAAAACGTGGAAACTTGCAAGATACCAGAAGTGTATGGTGTTTCTGTGTTTTATATTTTAAAACACAGCCAGTTATATCTCCAATATACTAGTCGGCGAATTTCTATATATTCTTGGTATCTTGCAAGAGACGGGCGATGATTGAATGTGTATCATTTAATTTTGTGCTCTAACTAGTCCAGGTATTACGTTTAAACTAAGGAAGTATTAATTATTATACAGTCAGTGTCTTTCCCGGTGTCACTCTCCCGAACCACGCCTTATTCCGTCGCGATTCACACCAATTTCAAAATTGAAATATCCTCGTTACCAACAGATCATACAAACTACCCAATCATCAGAACTCTCGCTTGCTGACCGCGTTCTTTGGGACAGAATAAGGCCCTTATTCCTCGCAAATGACAAGGTTCACATTCATTTTCAATCTTCATGTTATCTCATGTATTGAAAAAAATTAATTCTTGACATTTACGGTTTTAGATTATTAACCTATCAAATTATNAGCGGAGTTTGATCCTCAGCGGCTGAAGGGAATGAGTAGCGAATGCGTTAACCCGCTGGCTTTCCTTGAGGGGGCCAAAAGCTTGTAGACTTGTCACAAGGAAACAAATTGTTTGCTTGCCTCTTGTTCTCGTGCATTCTTCCAGCTGTCCCTTTTCAAAATTACTACCCTTTGTCCACTGGGCTAGCGTGTGAGGTCTGCGCCCTACCTCGTCCACCCACACAGGCCAGGCATCGCTCCAGACAATTACAGTATGCCTACTTATTGTTATCTACTTTAAAACATATAATGGCTGTTCACGGCGAACTGAGCACGTTTGAGAGCCCTGGCTTATGAGCGTTCATCTCAGCCTAACTCAGTTCTTCCGCGTGCCTGCGGTATGCTGTGAATGTTTGTTCAATGCGTTCGTTTCCGAATGATGATTAGAAATTTTCCGCGATGACAACGGGGGACAAAGTGACAAAGTTTCTAGTTTATAACGAAAGGTTGGTCCTAATACTACAGAGTGGAAATTTGTGCACAATACTTACGTATAAAGCCGTAACAAAATTGTCAAAATACGGCGTTTCCAATGCAGTTTTTTATACAATAATCAGCTAATATTCCAACAGTGTTAAATATTAGAACCTTTTGTTACACCTTTATCTTCTTTACTGTTTCGCCAGAAATTATCTGTCTATGTAGTTTACCGAATCCCCGACAGACTGCATCAGCGAGTTAGTTGACTGGCATGCGATCCATGATCTGAATATCTACATGTATACGCATTGTATTTTCATCCACTATATGAAAAAGTAAAATTGCAATGGGCCCCGTGACTTCATTCGTGCGCCAGTGAAGTGAAACTCTGAAATTATTACAACAGTAAATATTTTACATATTGGTTGATTCTTGCACCTATATGGATGGGAAAAAAACCAGAAAGCAAACAATATAGTTTCAGCATTCANCCCCCCCCCCAATCATCTTTGTGCTCTACTCCCATCACCACCAACTTTACTGGGTGCATGCCAGTCTTGTGTGCCTGGTAAAATTTATGCAGATATGGGCAGTAACAAGTAACATTTTTCAAAGGTTGAATTTAAAAATGCTTAAACTACCGTGAACAGCCTATATCGAAAATACTTTATATGCGTGTCACAGTGGCAGTTGTTTCAGTTGTGAATGAACTAAACTGTATCTAAAATAGTTTTCTCTGAAAATAACGCACGCAGACCTTCAAAGACCGTATTCACGAACACACATATAAAATAAATCACAATGTTCGGGGTGAAAATGTAGATAGAAGTTGGAAATTCTCCTCTCTGCGTAAGATCACACGTTCTTCGCGTTTACCACTTTCTTCGTCCCCCCCCCCTTTTTTTCTCCTCTTCCTCTACGGCCACAGTCAACTCACCACTTATACGTTACTTACTTGACCCATGCTTATTCATAAAGATCTCTGCAGCAAAGCGCTGTGTTATCGACCCGAATAAATGTATTTTGTCGTAGCATCGTTTAGTGTTCTCACATTAGAATCAGAGTTTCAGACTTAACGGAAAAAAAAATTCTATTACAGATTCAACCAGAAAAAAAGCTGACTCGTTTAATAATAGCTTGTTTTACAATAGCAACTTCCATAATTACAAACTTCAAATTTTTAAAAATGCTTTCTCGCTATAACATTTAATTGAAGAAGTCTGGATGCTGCATATAATGATGCTACCATATGCGTTGGGCGAATTTGTTGACGTAGAAAGTGAGGCATGCACGAATTTAGAAAATTTGAAAACAATGCACACATGCACTTGATTTTGGGGGGGAAGGGGGGGGGCACATGTGCATGCTGTTGTGCTGTTAGGCACATGTTTCTTTGCAGGTTGCCACCTCTTCTACTCCACAAGTCTAACCTTTGAAATAAGACGCATAATAAAATTAACTTTTCGTTTATGCACATCATGTCTTTTTAAAATGTGAACAGATAAGATAAAAAAAATACTCGTGAAAAGCACCACAGCTCATTTTAGAATAATTTCCGTTGCAGAAAATGAAATTATTATTTTTCCTTTTGTACTCAGATCACACATTTCTAATCCTCCACTTCCATTGTATGCCTGTTAAATATTTTGAAGGGATGGACACCCGCCCCCTGTGCCCCTCCTTCCTTGTTTTCATAACTTTGAGGGCGATACAGATTTGCTGGTAATCAAGACAAGCTGGAAATGAGTCTCCTATATTCACAACTGCATGGCTATCTGCTCTGTAGTTCTCTGTATTCCTACGCGCCGCCGTTTTGTTGGTTCACGCAACACCGGACACGCTTACTATACTGTACAACGTCCATCGCCGGTCGGCTCTTTGCCAATACAAAACCGAGTTGAATGGGAGCCGATGACTTTTTTTCCTTACGTAGAATAATATACAACTCATCCTGTTCATTTGAGTGATTTGCGTTAGTGTTGCTGACGTAATGTTACGGCGCAGAGAACCTCGTGAAAACTGCTGGCGGAGTAGTATTTCTTTGCTCGTGTCTTCAAAGAACTCTGATGTCGTAATGTTGCGGCAAACTCCGCACAACTCGGTTTAACTCAGGCGTCATAATATTACGTCAGCAGCATTTAACGTATTTAATTCGAGCCTGAAGCGAGGGAACGGTTTTAGATGGCATGTTCGTACATTTGAAATATCGGCGTCTTGCTGGGAAGAGCGAGTGAGTGAGTGAGTGAGTGAGTGAAGAGATTTGGGCGGTTCTTAACATCGAAGTCTTGAGAGCCGATTGCTGGGAAGAGGAACGATGATAAACGTCGATGCGGCCGGCCGGAGAATTACGTCGACAACGCTGGGCCGTTTACATTGATGTTCATGACCTAAAGCGGAGACGTTTAAAAATTGTTTTTACAGGTTTCTTTCTTGTGTTGCTCGAAGGGGATTGTATACTACTTTATCGTAACTTAATCCAGCCGAACGGAACCTGTTCTGCATGGTTGAGCGCAACAGCGCTCACATTAATTACGTCGTCGCGTCTATGCTCATGCGTCATGAAGTCTTGTATAGCTTGTAACTTGGGTCCTTAAGCGGTGACCTATGTTATTACATGCTACCAGGAAAATGTCTATATCGGTTTATTTCAGTGTTCTCGACGAGTTGTATTGCGTTCAAAAGTCACTGCAATTTTCAGTCTAAAAATTTGCTCTTTAGACAAGAAATTGGAAATAAAATTTTTGTAAGGGACTTGCAGTATCTCCTTAACCGTCGCCAGCAGATTCTGATAAGTATCAGTCAATAGTTTTTTTTTTAATAAAGCCGTGTTGTTAAAGGTGTGCACACTGCGATGAATGTGATGGCCACTTAACTGTTGACTCTTGTTTTCAAGTCCAGGCTCGAACCAGCCACCTACGTTGTTGCAATACGATTCGCAAAATATTACGTCGTCTGCGATAGGCCCTGGGTCTAGTTCAGAATAACGACAGTCAAATGGTATCCTGTTGTTTTGTGCGGACGAGGGATGAGCGATGAAGACCAACTGGCAGAACAGAAGACCGGTTAGTAGTCAGAGGGACTTTGCTAGTATCTCGTGTTCTATCCTCGCTGGCTCTAACAAGTCTATCGCTGCCACCAGCTTATAATATAATTTATTTAAGTTGCTGTTAGGCCATGTGCATTGCGCAAAACCGTGTTACTAACATCTGCGTTAATCGCACCCAACATGTAATTCTGGACGTGTAACGAATGGCCTCTAATGCCGCCCACGATTCGATATTTGTTCATACGACGTTCGCAACGAGGCTATGACGTCATGAAACTAATTTTCCTTCGCCCCAGAAAGTTGTGGGCTTGAAGCTGACTTTTTATATGGAGAAAAACTGAAAACATTGAAGTGCCTTTAGTTATAGTTTAATTCTTGGTATCAGAATTACCAACCGTTACACAGTAAAAAAATTTTGTACGCTTTACAAGCAATTCCTGAGAAACTTGTTGCCAGAATTTTTCTTGTAACATTGCAAATGACATGCTTTATCTTTACAATACAGCGTTTTACGAAATATACAGATTTGTCTCCATGTTTTTAATAAACTATAGTACTTTGTTTTTAAAATTCACCGTTTGTTTTATAATCTCACATTAACGTGCTGTAACATTTTCTCTAATTCACTTGTAGCGTTAAATAGTAATCTTGGCAATTAGTTTCCAAATAATTATTTGTAAAAATACAGAAAATATTTACGGTGTATAAAGCGACCGTAGGGTTTACTGATATACATTTCACTCCTACAATACCTATATAATTTTTTGTGTTTTTCAATCCAATGCTAGCTGTTGATTTCAAAGCGTCGACTTACCGTGGTTGATAATGTTCATCACGCACGGTGCCCGTTCCACTCCCCGAGCCTCATTTGTAATAAATAGCGTGATTGGCGTGTAGCCAAATTAAGACTTGTCCAACCAGTCAGCCCGCCATTTACAGAGACGCGCAAATGGCCACGTTATTTATCAGCATGTAGTACTTCAAAATCGTGTGTACATAACTTGAGTGACGGTTGTTTGTTTATGTCTTTGTGAGACGCCGCTTTGCCGTGGGGCTGGAATCACATGACACAAAGCTAATCCAGCGATATATAGCCACTAGCTACTGAGAAATGCCAGGAAATAATATTACTCTCAAATTACAAAAATTAGCACCATGATCAACGACGTGGGAAATTCGGATAACATATATAGCGAAGTACATCGTAACTAGAAGGGTGAGGTTCTTAGAAAATTACAAAGTAAAATCTGAAAATAATAATTTCATAATATTAAGGACGAAACTGGTTGTCAGTTTTATCGCAACTCATCAATAAATTTCCACAAATTCACTAGCGAATGCCACTTTAACCCTCTTTTGTTTACTTCTCAGCTAGGATACTACTGTCGTTAAAAACTAAAAGGATAAATATGTGTCATATCTCTCCAAAATAATTAATTTTTTTGGGAGGATTGCTGTCCAAGACAGAGACCTAAGCTATCGTGTAAACATTGAACAGTTTTCTATGTTAAGAGGAAGTTTCATTGCCGTAAATGTATGTATTTAATTGCTAAATAAAAACATGTGAAACACGTCGTCACAATAGAAACACTGCTTATTAATTAGCCACAATCCCTCGAAACGAACAATTAGCGACAGCTGCTTGAATGATATTCGAGCTTACCGTGATAATAGCAATAAAGTAATGGTATGAAGCAGTTACACTTGCGTGCTATTTATTGGAAAATTTATGCGACGAAGCAAGAAAATGTCTTACGTTTCAGTAGCCGTAGCTTTCACTGCGTGTGAGTACTAATGGGCCTCCACTTTAATTAAGACTGTGAAAATTGAGACAATTACACATCTGGTAAATAGCTTTGTATCGTAACGCTGTCCTGTGTATTTGTCTTGGTAGCTACTTTTGATCTTGTGTGTGGCCGTCGTTGAGTAGTGTGAGATAACTCCTCGCCCCACCCCTCCCTTCCCCAGCGAACCGGGCTCTATTTAGGGCCAGTTCAAACCCGATTCTTGTAAGTACCTCTCTCGGTGGGTTTTACCTCCACTTTAGGGTGCACTTACCTCAGCTACATTCCTGAACTCATATATGAAACTGAGTTAATTTTGTATAATCTGTTTTGTAGCCACGCCGAGTAGCCTGAAATCAGCATTATTTGTTGGACGCGTGCTTTTATTTATGAAAGCAGCTATAGAAATGCATAAAAGTCTCCAAGACAACGGTAAGTTACGTAACCGCAATCAGGTCCTGTGAGTAGGGGGCTTGGCATAACGCAGAGGTAATTTAGTAGCACAACCTCTACGACGGAAGTTTATAATCTCGTACAATAACTTGATTTTAGAATAATTATTTTCTCCTCATAGCCATGTTTTGGTACTGACTCATAACACATTATACTGCCTGATTTTTTAATAGGCTTGATTTTGTTTAAGTTGTTATACGCAGAAGAAAACGTTCCTACGAATTAGGTATTATGAGGAGTTGATTTCACCACATTTATACGTGAATATTTACCTACTTACTTTTATACTATATTGCAATTTTAAATACCCCATGACTGTCAAGAACCCTAACTGCATAACAAATGTTTTAATAACTCGCAACATACGTCTATTAGGGAAAAACATATTTAATAATGCCAAGTTTTCTTTGGTTTTGCTAAGTTTGCTAAGATTGAATCCGTAACTTTATTTTGTGATTGCTGAATAATCATAATAAAAGTCATCGAGACGTAGACGCACGAAATGCCACGGGAATTAACATAATAATAATAATAAGTCGAGGCGTAGTAGCACGGCTGCCATGGACGGGCTATTAAAAATGTTTCGCATGTGTTGAGCCGAAACTCACCCGTGCTGTGTACTAGTAAGGGGAGGTGAGTAGAAATATTGCGCCCTTGACGAGGGGCTGCAACCCGCCCACCGATGCCGTGGACCGTGATGCTGCTCACGATTCTGCTCGCTTATTACATCTCGCCGACAAGGAACAGAAGAGTCGGGGTGATGGCGCAGGGAGGGGTTGGGGGGTGAGGGCAGGGAGTGCAGTAGGGGGTGTGGAGTGGATTGACACAAGCTGCCGGCAGGGCGGAGGGATGTGAGGCGGGGATTGAACACTTCACAATTGCCTCCACTCGATCACGAGCTGCGCGCATGTGAACAGCGAGCCGGGCAAATCTCCTTGATACATGGTGTAAATACGCCGACCTGATGGGGCTCAATTACCGATGACGAAGTGACTGCGAAAAGGACGAAGGGGTGCTTCTGCCACCCACCCTCGCTTTCCGAGGGAACAGATAAGAGTTGTGTTGCCAAATTGGTTTTGTGAGTATCCGTTTTGGGCGTAGTCGCTGGGGAAACCCGTGACCTTGGAACCAAATCGGCTATGTTCTAAAATGTTTTGTATCTCCTGACGAGTTACTATCAAACAGTTTTTTCAATAATTTATTGCGTCGTATTAACATTTTGGTAACGAATTGGTTGAATTAACTTTCTGTGGTTGTAGCCAAGCCGTACAAGTTAAAAGGAAGATTTTAAAACAATGATATACTTACGTATACTTCCGTACGATTTTTAAACAGTATTCTCACGTTTACAGAACTGCATTGAAAATAAAAAACCCGCTAATTCCCCAGCTAAAATGTATAAATGCACTTACAATTTTGTACCATGCAAGATATACCATCCCGAACGTAAGTTACTAGATATCTCTTTTAAAATCCGTCAAGTTAAGAAAACTTGAAGTAAGTAATTAAATAAATACGAGGGAAGTGTTATATGTAATCCAGATAAAGGGGAACAAGTTGGCCTTGTTATTTCAGTCAGTTACAACGAAGGGACGTAGGTGTTAAAATACCATTTACTTAGAGTTTTTGGCGAAAGCAAAAGAAGACTACGGTCACGGACTATAATCGCTCTGACCATTATTCCCTTTGTTCCAAATATAGTTCCAAGCAAACATTTTTTTTTTAATTTCAAAATTAATTTATTGCTACACACAGACTTCAAAAGAAACGGGCCGAGAGTTGATACAAAATGAGCAATTTGTAGCCCGTTATAGACAGAGAAAATTATTTCCGCGCTTTCTTTGATATGAAGCGAGGTCAAACACAGGTCCAAATATGCTACTACTGTAATAATTATATTAATAAAAAACTAAATTATATTTGTCCTTCTTAATGCGATTAATATAACGAGTGGCTTGCTAAGGGTTTTCTTACCGGCAAAGTAAACAGTATGTGTAACCGTGGTAAATGAAGGAAATCTGCGATTGTTCAGCATTCTGTCATTAAGCTCGATCTTCTGCTTTTAATTTATGTAAGAATATGTAATGTGCAATGTGTAACGCGAGTGTACATGCTAAAAGGCTGTGTCGGCAAATATTTCAATACATATACATTTTTAAATATTGAAACCTGAAGTTCTTGAAATATTACTTTTTTATTTATTTCTACCCCACCTTCCAATTTTATATGTCTGCGTAAATTGCCCGTATGAAGTGTGCAAGCTTAGGCAGCCACCTAGTCTGTGCGGGCATTATTCATAGTCGTTTTTAGTCTGGACTAAGGAAAGATCATCCTCCGGCTAATTTTTTGTCGTATTCAGAGATACATAATTTTGCTAGTCCGGGGATCATCTTGCTTTAATAAGCACTAACTTTTAGCCTGGACTTAAGGTGGGACTAACGACTTTTTAAAGTCAAAAAGAAACACGGCGAACTTAAAATAAGACAGGTTTGCTAATATTACATGCAACTAAAATACAGATAAAGTTTACGATATACAAAAAATACGTTCAAGGCCGATTCTGTCAATCTTTTGAATCAAACATATGCCAATTTAGTGGATGAATTATTCCGTGAATAATATTTCAAAGGAAATATAATCACTACACATCAATTTTAAGATATAGCAAGAAAAATTCTTACCAGACGTGATATTAGTACTTTCAAACATAATTTTAGTTTAAAACCTTTTGTAAATACATACAGGGTTCAACACGTGTATCGGTAGCTTTATGGTATCATTGTGGCTTCAAATACACAATAGTGCAGGTTACAATCTCAGCTGGAGAATCAAATTTTCGGAATTTTGTAATGTATTTTTGTTTTGTATTTTTTACTGAAATACAATTTATCATCATTATAAAGGCAGTATTCGAATTTAAAAAAATAAAACCAGACCATCCTATCAATGCATAAGTGTGTGAAATTCACTAGAATATGCTACAAAAAATCAACAAATCAACTTGAAATAATAATATTATCAGTTTATTAATTTATTTGTCCTCCATCATGCAGTATTACAATACAGGATCAAAAGTCGGATATGTAAACAATTTCAAAGCGAATTTTTTTTTATTACAGAAAAAATATTGAAGGAAATAATTAATTTTGTTCAACATGTACTTGCCGTCGAAACAGATAGTCATAATTAGAAAATTTGAACGAACTAGTGATATTCAAAATCGCAATTCACATTTACAAAGCAATAATCTATTCCACTGCTTTACACAGTCATACAATCTTCTGAGGTACCAAATTAAAATATTTCTAACCATTAAATCAAATATGAAATATTGAACAAATTGTAATTTACGAGAAACTTTGTTATTAGGTAAAGGAAAAATCTCCGTTTGAATCGATTGAAGCGACTTTTAAGGTATTTGTCGTCTCAAATATGACATTTCTTTCGTAGTAAAGTTTTTATTTGAGACGAGAATCTGAAATGCGCATGCGCAGGACACCTGTCAATAGTGTACTGCGAAGATCCCTTGACTAACGTTAATCTTATTCTAGTCGGGGTTTATGAATACGATGTATGTAGTTAGTTCACCCTTAGTCCGAANTTACAGAAAAAATATTGAAGGAAATAATTAATTTTGTTCAACATGTACTTGCCGTCGAAACAGATAGTCATAATTAGAAAATTTGAACGAACTAGTGATATTCAAAATCGCAATTCACATTTACAAAGCAATAATCTATTCCACTGCTTTACACAGTCATACAATCTTCTGAGGTACCAAATTAAAATATTTCTAACCATTAAATCAAATATGAAATATTGAACAAATTGTAATTTACGAGAAACTTTGTTATTAGGTAAAGGAAAAATCTCCGTTTGAATCGATTGAAGCGACTTTTAAGGTATTTGTCGTCTCAAATATGACATTTTTTTCGTAGTAAAGTTTTTATTTGAGACGAGAATCTGAAATGCGCATGCGCAGGACACCTGTCAATAGTGTACTGCGAAGATCCCTTGACTAACGTTAATCTTATTCTAGTCGGGGTTTATGAATACGATGTATGTAGTTAGTTCACCCTTAGTCCGGACCAACCGCAGACCAACTTCGAAGAAAATGATCTCTGGATCATCCTTGGACTAAGATCTGGCTATGAATAAGGCCCNACCAACCGCAGACCAACTTCGAAGAAAATGATCTCTGGATCATCCTTGGACTAAGATCTGGCTATGAATAAGGCCCCAGAAGGCAAATGTAACTATGCAAGTTTCCTCATTCATTGGCGTGGTACTCGTTCGCTTTTCGGCCAATCGGGTGGCGATTTACGTCGTAGAAACAATAAGCAGGGTGGAAGTGGCCGTGGTACCTACAAAGTGTAGTGGTCACCTGCCATTAGTCTATTTACAGTTTCTTCAAACCCATGACGTGTCTGTTGGTTTCCTAAATATGTCACGTACCACACGTGTTTTATACTTCTACTGGCATAAAATTATCTTATACATTTTTATTTATATATTATCTATAAATTGTAATATTAAATTTATAATTAATATAGAAAAGAGCAGGATGAAAACAAGTGCGTTGGCAATGCCTAGTAATAAATAGTTATCATGCAAAATATTACTGAAGTGAGTGCTCACGAATGCTGTGTGTTGTCCCTTTCGTGTGATTGTCTAGTCGTAGTTAAGCTTTGTTTGTATGCGTCTTCAGAAAAGTCGGAAGTGACCGTGGATGGGCTAGATCAGAATATAGTAAACTCCGCTACGCCCGGCTAGCGATGATCACGTGATTGGCCTCCCGATAAGCGGCAAAGAACGTGAGAATGGCGCCCTGGAGCGTCATCTGGCTGGAGGTATTTAGCCTGCCAGAGGTCTAGAGATGCGTGGTAGCGTTAAGAGACATCCTCGTACGCACATGGAATGTCTGGTCACGCATAAGGCTACTAGACACTTAGGATAAGAAAGGATGACATTCTCTCTGAAAAGGAAGACTATGCAATTTCATTAGCCCCGCAAATAATTTCTTCTGGATAACCATGTATTAGTTATTTTAGAAGATAGTTTAATTTTAACGATGTAGAAGAACATTTCAATGAAATGATTGGTATTTCCAACAAACAATTTTAAAAAGTTTTATTAATACCAAAATTTAAAATAAACTAATTTATTTAACTAAATTAAATTACGTTCCCATTATTAGTTAACACACAATAAACTTACTTACAGTTGTGTTACACGACAAAACATTTTAGTACACACACTGTGGTACGGAAAATAAATCGAAATGAAAAAATCGAAAAAGAAGTAAACATATGTTACATGGTTTATCAAAGTTCATACAGACTTTTTTTATGATGAACTAAGTTTATGTTGACAACACAGCTTTAACAGGTTTTGTACAAAGCTTGTTATATCACAATAATTAGTAGACGAATACTTTTTTTATCACGTGAAGAAATCCGGACATGTTTTATCACCACAAAAAATCTGGCCGGACGAAAATAAACGCTTAAAAAGGATAACGTGTCCTTCTTTTGCCGGACGTCGTGTAAGGCATTGAGCGCAGTCGTTCTCTCGTCGTCTCGCCTCATAAAATTTTCAATGGTGACGCTATAATTTTATGGTGTAATAATAAATAGGTATGTTGTATGCCCTATGGTACATTAAATTGCCTGTACCTGAAGATTCGTACATGAAAATGGTTATGAAACAATATTATTAGCCCTTCGTCAATTTTAAATAATGCGCCTTAGAAACGGAAATAGAAAACAAAAAATGGTATACGGACATTTATGAAATACTAATGATAAGCAGACACCACCCTAAAATATTGAACAGTTTTGAATGAAACTACGTAAAAAAAAGAAGTAAAAAATGTATGGATACTCTAGAAGAATTAATGGATTATATATGATCACATGCAGTAGTATGATATAAATACATTTTATTATTTTATTATTATGTAGTAAAATATTTGCTGTTCGTATGTTACTATGTTTAAACTCAACATGTTTCTATAGCCCTTGTGCTTGCTTACTTCAAAGGACTCAAAAAAATTAATAAAATAAAGGAAGTTGGCGCGAACCTTGTCTTATTAGCATGATCACTTACTGATTGCGGCCACCGAAGGGCTGGTATGAAGAAAGATTGTTTAAGTTTTGTGATGGCGGCAGTGAAGAGGGATGAGGGGGGAGGGAGCGTGGGATGATGATAGTGAAGTAAACTGGAGCGCCACGTGAAAAACTCCACGCAATCATGACTGTGACAGCCACGTCGGAATAATTTCCAGCCGAATGATTTAACCCCCTAAATGGATCCTTGCGTCATGCAGTGAAGAAATGAAGCTGACTTGGAGCTTGCACTCAAAGCAGCAGCCGGGTACTTGAGACCTTTCTCTTAAACGCCCGCCAACTCGTGCTCTTCCCCCCTCCCCCTGCCAAGCCAT
>NQII01007205.1:87191-98424 GCA_002778355.1 Clitarchus hookeri
ATGTGTGCCTGTTAACATAACTCACGCTACACAGCTAAAATTATCTACTTTAGAAACCTATCGATTTGATTAGCAGACAGCCACAGCTAGTCGATTGCACTGTGCTGTTACTTGCGTATTATTGCGTTTAGACAAAGTGATTATGGAAATAAGCTTTCTATAACAATAACATAAGACATAAACAGCAATAATGCATCACATAAAAAGCGTCGTTACACGACGGCGACTTGAACTCGGAAGCTTAATAAGATGAGGCGCAGACCCGTGCACGAACCCAACGAGCTACACACATAGCCTTAGAATAGTCGTACATTACCTAACTCCATAGTTATCACTTATTTTGTAAAGTTGTGTGTATTGTTTTATTGTGACCGTTTTATTAATTTTCAACGTTTCCCGTTACTTACGCGTACATTAAGTTTAATTTTGTACATGCATACGTTTTACAGAACCCGTAATATTTTCGTAAACGGACATATACGACTTGAGGTAATTACTCGGGTGTCCGCTATCTTGTCTGTCCCAGATTCGTGGGTATAGCAGACATTCAGAACACGTTCTACTGCTGTAGAGTTTGGTCTGGGAGAGGCAGAGATGAGTGAGAGAGAGAGGTTATGTGTCACAGTGGCAACGCTGCTGACTTCTCCACGCAGCCGCCACGAGAATGGACTAGCGCTACGTGGTGTTCATACCAAGAACTATAGATTCTTACCTGCTGGAGTGATCAGAAACTTTAACGTGGGGAAGTCCACTCTAGGTATATCTTTACTCAAGGACAGCACGGGGCGTTGTTATCAGGCACGCAGACCTGCGCACAGGCTGGTTATAATGCCACGTACATACGATTGTGTACCCGCCCCTGCACATCTCCACTGCCATTAGCGGGTTAACTATGGACGTTAGGCTATTGGTTCTTTGATAAAATATGCCCCATTTGTACTTATCTACCCCACTCTGGTGTTAATTATCATTTTTTCGCAAACACCCGGTATTCGAGCGCATATTAGTGTAGATTAGAAGTGAAGAAGTGTGAGCTACGAAAAATTTTTTAAGCTAACATTTCCGCGTGTAGGTCATGTTACGATTTACGTTTTTTTGTTGACTAAATGGATTACGTGACTGGTTTTATTTTCGTAGTTTGTGTTTTGTCAACTTCGAAGCGTACAAATTACAAATACAAAATACCTGTTACAGGTTAGTTTCACTGATTTTATATTTAAAATACACACCCAATGGAAGATATTGTAATAAACTACAATACATTTCATACTATAAATAACTAGTAAAGAAATATGTTAAAGTATTCATGAAATATCTATCTTTATCATTATCTAATTTTTTTTGTAACTACTTTACGTCTGTAGTATTATTTTACTATGATGTTTACTGTTAAACGGTGTCTTAAACATGTTTCTATGAAGATATGCTGTTTATTTTAATAACTCTGTTTTTTGCAGGTTATTATTTTACATTTATCTCGTGTCAGCCAAGTCATGCAGTGAAACAGACAGCAACAAGACTGTCTATGTGCTCGAATTAAAACCTTACAAAATTCAAAACGCAAATTACTAAAAACCATAATCTAACTAATTTGAACTCAGCCTGAATTCTTTTTCATGTATCTAGTAAGAGGCGGTAGTTCTTTGTATGTAAAAAAATATTCAATCATTACTTTTCATTGCTGTTGAAAGAAAACATTTTTAAGAATCTGATATTTTCATGTATCTGGACAAATATATTCGACTAACAACTTCATCTTGTACTACATATCCCGTCGACATTAAAACTTAAGTAAATTATTCCCTGCCCATGGTTATTAACCACGTTTCTCCTTTCCCGAGACATTTCACGAATTTAGGTGTTTGTGTATATATACATATATAAAATACATAGCTAATTTGCACCACGAAAATAAAGAGACCGTATTAGACACCATCGCGACTCTATCCCGAACTTAGACTTTTTTCTGTTCATACTCTCGTTTCTTGTGAGATTCCTCATTTCTTTACATGTTCCTCGGTGACTTTGTTGAGCTATGTGGAAGGGGAATTGAGAAACCTAACAAGCATAGCCAATCTAGGTTCACATACGAACAAAAGCAGCAGTTTTTTACTTTGACATACGAAAATAAAACCTTCACTTGGCGAACGTTTGCTTGAGGTACAAAAATAACTAATTGTTTTGTTTCGTAGACAAAATTTTAAAATCCACAAAATCGACTTGGATTAGCTAAGGTAGCATTTTTGAATTCACAGAGCGCTTCTGTTGGAAGTAACATTCCTCGCGGTGTTGGTTACCGAGGTTGGCTGTTTTAACACGACAGACTGTCGCGTTCTTTTGTACCATGGGCTGACGCCACCTCCAGAGACCCTTGTTTGACAAGCACAGCTATGACTGTGTCCACGAGGACTCCTTGCCGCTCGTAGCCGCGGGCAAGTGACGATTATCGCGTCTGCACGCGATACCGCGGCAGACGCGATGCTATTTCGATCGTTCCGTAATAGCCGCACCTAACAATGGCAGATAGCTATCTATTCTTCCGTCCATTGTGGCAAGTGTGCGCACTGAACTGTGAAGCGTTCCGTATCTCTGACGTCAGTTGCGAGAGCGGACGTGTTTGTGTTATTTCCCGTGAATTAATGGCCGCACCGCAGTCGTTTCCAAATAAGTTGACGTATTTTACAAAATGGAAATCAATGTAGGTAATTTTAAAAGTCATTAAAACGGTCGTTATGATACACCAAAGAATAAAACAAAATAACTGGAATAACAGCTTGGCTGACGAAGTGAAGTTACCAGCAAATGAGAAAAGAGGTGATACAGTGGTGTCTTATACCTGTCACTTACTAACCTTTAAGTACCGTAATGGTTCAGCAATTGTGAGCTCGCGTTCGATATAACATGCGTACGCGCAGCTCATGGCAATGATTCCTGTATGGGATGCTTTATTCAGATTGGCAATAAAAAGCAGTAAGCTAATAAAAAGAAAAAATAATATTGATTAATTTGGCACGTAATAAAGTCAATAGTTCACGAAAGTGGGATGTGTCATACGGCAGTTACTGCGTGCGAATGATACCTTTCTCAGGTAGATGGAGTACGTGTTAGCTGCAGCAAATTAGCCTCTGCATTTTCGGCTGTTCTATGCTCAACCACATGAAGTGTTTCAACAGATGTTAAGTTAGGCTTGCTTGCTTAGTTGGTTTACAATTCATTTGGCATTTTGCAGGGCACTACGAGTCGTTAAGAGACGTTCAACGGTATAGTATAAGAATACCCTGCAACCTTCTCGAAGATATAAATCTTTATACCAAAAACATGACTATGCCTTATAGACGAGGCTTGCCCAGAGAAGCAAATATCCCAAACGCTGCCGTTTCCTAGGGATTAGCGATTTAGGAAACACTGATTACTTGCGATGTGATCTGATAATGGGCTTCGTCGCTATTTATATTTTTCTGAGAAAAAAGGCGGGGGGGGGGACGTTAACTTTCTCATTGAATTCCTACCTTGCAGACTGTTCAAATACCTCGCAATTTGATGACACAGTACTTCACGCAAATAAAATTAAAATGTGATAACTGCTTCAAAATCTATAAAGTTAAAAATAGCAATTTTTACAGCAAACAATACAAAACAGAACATTTGATTAGTATGCAAAACTTCCAGAGGTCATTTTACGTAATTGAAACGTGGAAAAAAAACTGTAACGACTTTTATAATATCAGCTGAGTCCGAGATGTCGATTTAAACATAATACTTATGAAAAAAATCTACTTTTTAATTGACGATTGTTAGTCTACAATGGACGAACTTTGACATGACCACTGATGGTCTAGATAGCTCAACTATTACCTAACTGAAGAAATTTCAGAGCAATACGAGGCCAAGAAAAATAGATAATTGGGAGGTTCGGGATCCACACACCATCCCCCTCGCAAACGACGCCCATGATCTGACAGTAACACAGGGAAATGTTTCATAATTTCCTACAAGAAAACTATTCTACAGCTGCAAATTGAGTTAAAATTGACTTAGTTATGTGCTGATGTAATTTACAGTAGCTGACGCACATTCTACACATAAATAGGCTATTCACGGTAAAGTGAGCACTTTTGAAAACCCTCTAATTTAGAATAATAGTCTTCAAATATGTTTTATTTTAGTCTTAGACGTTAACTTCCGAATGCGGTGAAATATACACACTGTGTTTATTACTTACATGACAATATTTATTTAAAAATGTGGTTTAAGGATTAAAAAAAGGGAGAAGTAACTAGGGCCTCAAAAGTGCTCACTTTACCATGAACCGCCTATAACTTGCGGCAGTTTAACTGTGTACTTTAAAGATCGAACCTTTGGACAGTTGCTATACTCCGTTCCCGGCTACTTCCAACGTTTCTGAAGCCTTGCTAAAGTTATACTTTCAGGATATTCCTCCGCCTCATGCAAACAAAGCTTGACCTAGTCTAGAAAATTACACCAAATGGAGAGTGTAACGCATTATTGCGCACTCAGTGTAACACAATTTTTCACAAGAATTATTTCTTATTAGGCATTACCAACTCACCTGTTTTCTCCCTGTTTTAATTCATATTAGTTATAAATTAAATATAATTTATAGATAAAATATGAGTAAAACTTGTACTTCTATTTAACTAAACATAAGGCACTTTTATGTCAACAAAAATTATGAAACGCTTGTGATACACAACATATACAGCAAACACCCAAACACATCATACATGGGATGATTTTTTAAAGGTTGTTTCAAAAAAATGCTAAGAAACCACGAATAGACTACAGAACGAGCCCGCAATGCTAGAGCAGAAGGGCGGAACGCGGGAACGAGTCGAAGGGAGGCACAAGAATATATATTCGTGTACAATCTGGTCGACGTATCGTCGGGCTGTGGTGGGTGGGAGCGGACGCTGATAATGTAATTATGGCGATGCATTAAGATTGTCGCGATAAGGCGGAGGGACTGTTTCGTCGGGAGGCATATATTGGGTGGGGGGAGGGGGCGATAACCGCANGCCCGGAAAAGCAGAGGGGTGGGAGCCCGGCCCCCACTTTCAAGGCGGACACCTTGTCTCGCGCCACCATCGCCGGTCACGTGTTTCTGAGCACTGCTGGCCGTCTCGCTCCCCTGACCTCTCTCTCTCTCTCTCTCTCTCCCGCGCGCTCGTAGCCACCGGCTCAGGAAGGAGCGGGGGATGTTACTTGATATTTGCCTCGAACTCTGTCAACTTGTAGTACTCTTGAACACTACAAACTGCCGAAGTCATGTGTCCTGGAGTCGTGGTAGCACGCTGTTTCAGTAATANTTGTAGTACTCTTGAACACTACAAACTGCCGAAGTCATGTGTCCTGGAGTCGTGGTAGCACGCTGTTTCAGTAATGTTATACAGTCATTGAAATTTTAGCCGTGTTGCAATAGCTCTAGAATATGCTCATGTTAGAATTGATGCACTGAAGGGGGGAAAAAAAGTGTTTTCTGGAAATTGAGACGGCAAACAAACATACGCGTCGCTTCGTGAATCGCGTGATTTGGACGGTCCTGGTAGCGAGTTAATTCGCGAGGCAATGCTGGAGAGTTGTGCAGAAGACGAAGAACTTCTCTCTCTTCTTTAGTTAATTGCTACTACCGACTCGCAAATCAGCGAATTTCACTGGAATCAGGCCCGGGGTACAAGTATCCACTTCTGATACACAAATTATAGTCAAGGAACCTTCTTAGTTGTCATTGTAAGCAGTCGTGTCTAGTGTAGTTTTTTGAAAACTATAAAATATTTCGATTAAAATCTTTTTTCGGGACAGAAATGTAGGTTGACAACTTATTAATTTGGTTATTTGAACATAAATGTGGCCGTCGAAAGTGTCAAAGTTATCAAAATTCGCTGTAAGTAGTCCTCTGTTTACGATATTTGTTCTTCTGTGTAACAACAGCGACAAAGCGGTATGTTTCCTGAACAGACTGCTGTGATCTCCGCTTAATATTCTGATGAAACAGTACATGCGCGAAGCTTGTTTATGCTATTTTACATCGCCGTCTCAATGCTTCCTTAGGCCTACTGCCGGACGTAAACTTATGCGTTCAAAATTTTTTACTGGGGATTCCCCTTAAATCAGTGGCTGCAGAGCAGTGGTTGTCGCTGACTGCAATCGAATTCTAGTAATTTGTATCAGTTTGGTCTATTTTGGTTTTAGGGAATACTGTCATTCTTGAGAATTATTGCGTGTAACATAATATATTTTACAACTTTATTACAAGTTATATTATCAGAATTTTTACACGTGTTTTTATGTGTATATCCGTAACCTTAATTTTGACATGCTGCTATAAATGCTAGCTCTTCAGATTTTGTAAATATTATAGATTGTGACATGTTTCCGCTTGATAGTTGCTTGAATAGCGAATCAGCTATAAGAGGTGCATGCATATTTTACAGATATTACTATCTTCAAATCCCAAAAAGTACATTAAAAAAATCTACAGCACCGTGTGTTGCAACTGGCCTTCGAGAGGTATTCTGTTGCGTAGTCTTCGAAGATGTGGTTACTCAAGAGGTTGGTTGAAGAAATGTATGGAGGAGGATCGTAGAGGAGCGAGGAGGGAATTGTATGAATCTCACCGACTTTGTTTATTGTTTCACGGCATCCACAGTGCCTTTGCAGGCTCCGTGAGAAATGCCTGCGTGGCAGCTGAAGGATAGGCGTCAGAGGTTGGTGGGGGGAGTCCTAAGAGCTCCGTTATCCCTCTCGGTGCAAGCATAAACATTGTGTACCTGGGCCGGGGTGGCCCGCGGGCCAGAATTAGCATTGCTTTGTGGATGGGAGCCAAGTCCCCACCCTAGGATACAAACTTCACCCCTTTACCACGACGGACCACTTTCCACGGTTAAGAGGAATGGTGCACCAAAGCAGTATATTTACACGATTATCATCATTAAGTTCTTTTTTCAGAGCGTTCACCAAAATTTTTGACATGGCAAAGATTTACATAATAGTTTTCAATACCTTATTACGTTGTTAGATAGTCATTGCCTTTATTATTCTCGGGGACACTGATGCACTCTAAATCTGAACCAGTGAGAATTTCACTTTTTAAATCAGTTAACAGAGTCTGACTTACTCAAAATTCAGTCAATTTAACTGGCGAATTAGTGAAGAAAGACCGCCAGCTTTCATTCACTTATTGATTCAATTATGTTTTCCACTGATTCATCAACAATTTCATTCGCTGGTTTTCATTGATTTTTTTTTAGGTCTCTATGGCGCAGTTCGTTGCGTGCTGGCCTATGACGCGGGAGTTCCGGGTTCAAGTCCCGTGTAAGGCATGGGTGTATACATGTGTACGTCCGTCTTAGTCACCCTTCGTGGGAATAAGTCAACAAACATTGTCACATGTCGAATTTATCGGTCAATAAAATAATGCAAGGGCGGGGGAACGGGATATCCTCGAGAAAATCCGCCGAACAGCGGCATCGTCCGGCACGTGCGAAAATTTGGGAGTGACCCTGCCGGGTCGAACCCGGTTCGCCATTGTGGGAGGCGAGGAGTCTGACCACTTCACCACCGTGGCCCCCATACATGGAAGTAAAAATGAGCCTGATGATGTGGTAATTATAAGGGTGACCACCTTAGCTACTAATTTATCAGTAATACAACAGTTGTACTTTCAACAATTTATATCCCATAACATATTTCTGATTTTGTTTTCTTACATTCTACTCAAGGATTTTTTTTTTTTTTACATTTGGGAGGGGTTTTTACCTCTTGGAATTTCTCTTGAATACGTGCCTGATCCTTGAGCTTTGCTCTTGATTGGATCTGCAGAACATTGTTACTGTAAATAAATAATAATTATCTTTAGTACTGTGAGGTGAACCCCATATTTGATCTTCAGACTTTTACTGGAGCGAAAATAAGAAACCACCGTTTGGCAAGCAGGACTATTTGTAAATGCGTACTTTATTGTTAGGCAAGTGTAAGTGATGGGGTTGATAGCCGAAAGTTGACGGTACGAATGCATCCGAGCGCAGCCGAAGGCCGACGCGTGGCATGGTGTGTCTTCCTGCCGCGAGATTATGCAGGAGCCGTATTGTAGCATTCGCCGTAACCAACCGAACGTAACCAATCCGAAATAAACCCTGCGTTCTTGGATGACACTCAGTTGCTGGCCGTAAGCATAGAACTTTTGCGCCGCAAATCACGAGCCCAGCGTAAACTACTTACAGACTGCACAGTACAAACATTTTGTTAACCGAACTAAAAATTTCTGGTAACAATATTTTTTTGTAAACTTGTTGCATTTGTACTTGAGCAAAAATATAATTTGTGGAACTACAGAAACATTCTTTTAGTAATACTGGCACTTTGTAAACCGCTGAAAATCTCTTCGAACAAGCCCAAGCGGTTTGCACGTAGAGAAGGCGAGTCATCAGTTCCGAGAATTTACTCAGCGCTGACAGCTGTATCGACAGAGCAATGAAAATGTTGACATGTGTTGAAATAGACCAAAAGGTTTTTTTAATATATTCCATAGCTATTTTTAGGTTTATTTGGTTTAAAAATGTTTACTACTATTTGTTAAAAGCTGTAAATTTTATTGAAACTAATTTTACTATACTGTGTATGCAATATTTGTAATCAAAATAATTAGACTAGACATATTTAATAGAATGTCATTAAAACAAATGTTATGTGAAATACATATATTTATTTTGCATAAAAAAAGGCACATATGAATTAAACATTATACAGCATTTCAGACACAGCAGAAGGGATGATGCATTCTTTGTGTTACTATGATTCCTCTCATCTCACAGCTTATGTGTTTAGCCAAGGGCACTGCCGAACAAATGTAATATGTTTTGAAATCTCGCCTTTCAGCTGTCAAGTTAGGCTAGATCACCGGCAGGGTGTGTCTGGCATAGCCAAGCAAGCCACCGGTCGAATACGTTACTGTACAGCGCATATACTAAATACGTTGTAGACAGCTTATTCGTCTTCTGCGCATGTACCCAACATTGACCTACCCCAATCATACACAAGTGTTAAAGTCGCATGGTCAACAGCGATGGAAATGTTTGTTTATATCTTAATTTTAAATATGACAAGCGCTATAATATGAGTAAAATACTTTTACCAGTTTGAATTCGATCTAACTGCATTACAAATTGCTTACAGGAATTATAAAAGCAACTGAAAGCATTTGGTTACAAATCAGTTTTCTAACCTAAAATTGAAAACATGCCGTTTTCTCTAGTAGTGTTGGCACAAAAGCAGTCCAATGTTGGGACACGTAGATTGGTTGTGCGCACCCAGCGAGATTGGTTGACCTCATTTTTAGTCTATGATACAGTATCGTGACTACAAACTTTTCACTCTGTGCTTTCCACGTACTGGTTACGATTTTATGGCGCCGCTCCCGATAATTTCATTTTTGATTCCTCTAATATGACGAATGTAGATGATATAAAAAATAATCTTGAAGTAGAAATAATTTTCAGGCAGCTTACGTGTTAGGAGCCACAATATAAATTGTGTAATACGAGAACTTTTATCAGATTCTAGCAAGGAACCAACTTTTTTCCTAATATGTGCTTCGCTTTTGAATATCAGTACTTGCAACAAATACTAATTTTCATGCGTGATTTTATTAACATTGATTTTGTACAGGTAGATATATGTGTTCCAGAATGGAAAGAAATTACTTTTGTGCCTAGGACTATTTGCTTAGCTGATCACATATTTATGAAAAAAAAAAAAATCTGGTACACCGGTGACACAATGAAGTCCTCTGTAATTAGAAATATTTTAAGAATGCCGAAAATATACTATGGAAAATGTTTCCAGTCCTGTAATACTGTAGTAAACTTTGTAGGAACGGTTTGTACTGAACGGTAAAAAAAAGGTCCCTCAGCGTTGTTTGTTTAAACTATAACACGACATACATTCACTAGACGAGGCGTCTTTTCACGATAAATAGTGGAAGCGTACTTGCCACGTTGATGTGACTTCACTGATAATAGTATTTCCGGCTTGTGTTACCGCAGCTGTTGTTAAAGTCAGGAAAAATCTNTGTTACCGCAACTGTTGTTAAAGTCAGGAAAAATCTAGATAAAAGTATACTTGACTGTTTCAAAATGTATTTATTGTTGTAGCCTGTTTAAGTCTTTAGTGACGTGACGTGACTAACTGAACGCGTAGAATCAGTTAAAAAAGGTAAGTTTGTGGCTTTTTTTTTTTTAATATGAGTAAAGTTTCTGGAACTTTAATGTTCACTAATTAGTATCACTCCAGTTTTTAAGTAATACCCTCTTCAGATTTAAACAGTAAATGTAAGAAGACCCATTTAAAATAAAGTTGCACCGACAAGTCCGAATAAGCACAAGTAGATAAATCGCGAAAATATTTTGTTCAATGTAGTTTTCAGAATTTATTTTCCCATTTATGATTTTATGAATGGATGATAATAATTTTACATGGTTTACAGCTTATACACTGTTAATTAAAAACTCTTTTCAAAGGAGTAATTTGCGAGCGAAAAATGGAGTTTTGTGGTACTTACGTTTAAAGATTTCAGTTAAGTTCAACTGAAATACAACTGAATTTGTACTGCAGTAAGAAATAATTTCCCTGCCTTTATTGTATCCACTACTAGTGCTGCTACAAAAAAACCTTCTGAGCATGGAACACAAATTGGAAGGAAAGTACTTAGGAGTTTGGCTACCGTCATTGACCGTCCCCACGTAGTGTCTCAAGACAATTGTGGAAAAAAATCATGGGTGCGTGTACTTGTGTACGCGCGTTAGAAGTTGTACTTATTTGGCGTGACAAAAATAAAATTTTATTACGTATGCAAATAATTTATGTAAGCAGGAAAACAATAAAATGACCGAAGAAAGACAGACAGTAAATACAATTAACAAAGGTTTGATTAAAGAACATAATTAAATACTTACAAAAATTTACCTCAAATACTTGAAAACACTTTCAAAATTTTATTATACAATTCTTGTCACTAAGAAATTTTTCACGGCACAATGTAAGTAAAATTAATTAATTATATATATATAATGAATTACTAATATAAATGAAATGTTTTTCAATTTGCTTATTACATTAACTGATTTTCTGTCAGTTTTAAATATAACCACGTGCTATGTCGTGTACCTTGCGTTTGTATTTAGCTAGACGATATGCGCATGCGCGTTGGGTCATGCCC
>NQII01007206.1:8780-90859 GCA_002778355.1 Clitarchus hookeri
ACAACACACGGAACGAAGGTTTGTAAACAAATGGCCGCTCTACTTTCACTTTGAGCGTGATTTTGTGAGTATGCAAGAAACATTGAAATCAAAGTACGTTAGCATCACGTCATTAATAATTGGCATAATAAGATACAAGTCTTTTCGAAATCCATTTGTAAGTGATAAATTAACAATTGCATTAAAACTTTAGAACTATTTCCTCTCTTTGTGCTGGCAACCTAACGGCATAACTGTATCCGCGCTCGCCGCTGTTTGTAATGTTATATGCATGTGACTAACGGCTAGGGTGATTTTTCAAAGGTTCTTTTCAAAAGTATCGAAGATACCGTGAATGGATTATAGTACTTGATATCCTGTCCTTTTACATATTTTTGGCAGTCATAGTGGCCTACTTGCAACCTTGACTTTTATTAAGCTTGAGTTCACAAAAGATTATTGTTCATTTTTGTATCCGTTTCATAAAATTCAGAAACTAATATTTTTTTTAATTGCACAAAAAGTCACATTTGCCACAACCATAGTAATGGAACGAGGACTCAAAGAAAAAAAAGACGCTGAGAAAGGTCAAACATCGCGAGGAGCGACTTGCCTTCAGTGACGAAGGACGAGTGCACTGGCAGGGCGGCCCTGGAGGACTCCACCACCATGACGGGGCTGAACTTGACCGACTGCCCCTGCGTTCCACTGGCCCCACCACCTGCAATGCAGCGCACACCGACTTACACACAGCACTGCACTATCATTAGCTCAGTTGATCACAAAATCTGTATCATTTTTAAAAAAACACAAGCACTTGGAGGGTGTCAAATAAATATACACACACATATGTTCACACATACACACACAAATATATATGCATACATATACATGCATCCCGTATTCATCAGAAAATAAGACAACCCTGAATGTAAGACAACCCCCATAATATGAAATCATGCTTCAAAAAATATAATTTACTCACAATTAGCTCAAACACTAAAATAGAGAAAAGATTTTCAGGAATTGTGAAAAGTGTGTTAAATCACGGCTTCACTGTATTTTCATTTTTGGTCTGCAAACATGTCATGTAGAAAAGGAAGGGACACGATCAAGTCTCACCCCTTTCTTCCCTGGGGCTGCGATATACAGTTAGAAATTGCAAGTATGTAAATAGAAGGCATTTTAATGATAACTTCAAAGTAAAAAGTAGTCATTTTTCTGGACAGAGGTCTTGAGTTATCTTAGCATCTCTCTCCTTACCACCAATTCACACCAGATTTATTCTTTCATTTATTTCATAACATTTAAAATGTTACGATAATGTTGAACACCATAGAAAACAAAATATATAACTGGAATACAGTAAGAACTTGGGTGTATCAGCCAATGGATAGCTCTTGTCATAACCAAAAAAATTTCCAATGAAGTTGGAGAAAAAGGCTGCGTCTGGTGAACAAGTTGAACAGCGTTTGGCAATCACAGCTCACTAGAGTGACGCCCACAGCAGACACTCACCGATGGAAGGCGACGCCGGCAGGCGACTCTGCAGCGACGCTGGGGCAGGGGCAGGCGCGGACGCCGCAGTGGCCGCGGCAGACTGGAAGGGGCGAGCCACCAGGGGGCCTCCCACCTGATAGCCACTCCCCGCGTCGTAGTAGTACGTCGTCGGCAGGGAGTACGTCGAGTTGGGCGCCTGGCCGCCGGGCGCTGCAGCACAACAAGACTCCGTCAGTCCACAACAAAGCACACCCACTCGCTCAGAGGAAAGAAGCAGCCTAGGGTAAGGGCACAGGTACCTGGGGAGGCTCGGTGGGAGGTCTGGATGTAGACGCTGGTCGCCTGCGGTGCCTGGGAGGGAGCCTGAGTCTGCACGGTGTGCACCGGCAAGGACACCTCGGAGATGGTGGGGGTGCCCAGCTCCATGGTGGTCGGCCGCCCCACCCCCACGGCCGTCGGGAAGACCTTGGCCACGGGGATGGCTGGGGAGGTTGCTACTGTGATTGGCCGGATGCCTGCCACGCTGCTCGCTGCCGCCGTGCTTGTTGCTCCTGCATATGAAACTGTAGACAAACACACTCCAGTACTCTAACAATTAGTACACCTAGAAATTTAAATCTTGAAAAGTATCTACAAATAGCCTACAAATAATTAAAAATACCATGATTATAGATAGTCCAATACAGTGTCAAAGATTGTGTGATTCGTTATAGTCACCAACCTAGGAGTGCAGTAATCACGTAAGAAGAATAAGAACAAAATATGCTTTCTCACTGTAGCCAACCTACGAGTGCAGTATGCATGTAAGAAGAAGCATAATCCATAAAATATAAAATAATGCTGCGAGATATAGACAATACTATAAAAAGTACCATTTTTCGACTATATGCGTTGTTTCGTATTCATATAGTGTTCAAAAACGATTGATGCACGCAATCTTTGGTGAGTATAACGTCTGTTTTGAACGGACATTACGGGAGAACAAACTATCGGCGATCGTTGAATGCGGTCATCAATTAGCATTGTTTAAATGGGAATTTTGATGAGAACAAACTAAATAAACAGGAGATATGGTAAAACGTAAATAACGGGAACAATTCATCGAGAATCCACTGTAGTTGAATGCAGACTACAATTAGCATTGTCTATGTGGAAATTTTGACAGGACCATAATAAATAAATGGGAAATGTGGTAAAACGTAAAGAACAGCAATGAATAACTGAGATTCCACGGTATTAATAATTAACGTGTGATTGTTGCTGCATTAAACACTTGCAAACAGTGCANAATGAATAACTGAGATTCCACGGTATTAATAATTAACGTGTGATTGTTGCTGCATTAAACACTTGCAAACAGTGCAATCCACTGTAACCACAATTCGTTACCAAAACTGTATACAATTCATAAAGCTTACAAATCCAAATTCTATTTGTGTTTAAGATGCACGCAGATTCCTTTTCACGATGCAGTGCGATAGTTTTGGTTTAATAAAGACAAACATTGTGGTGTTGGAAGAATTCCAGTGTTTACTAGTATTTCCAAAGGCTACACATAATCCAATATAATTCCAGCACAACCACTGCAATATATACAGCTTGAGGTAGGGACATTTTAAATGCTGATTTGTAAAGTAGTTAACCACGAACAAGTGTTTAGCAAGAGAAAGTGTTACTCACTGGTGCGGGTAATGGTCTGCTGGAGGGACTGCACCACCTTACCAGAGTTGACTGGGACCTGCGTGATCTGGATGGAAGCGGCGTGGCTCGGCTGCGCNGGAGGGACTGCACCACCTTACCAGAGTTGACTGGGACCTGCGTGATCTGGATGGAAGCGGCGTGGCTCGGCTGCGCCATCACCTGCCAACACAACACACCGCCTTCCAACACTGTGGCAGTACAATGAACATGCCTACTGTGCAGTAACCAGCTTACAAGTATCAGCACTCAAATGCTTTTCTGCCTCTATACCCAAACAATCCCAACTGACTCGCACGAACCGAACCNCTTACAAGTATCAGCACTCAAATGCTTTTCTGCCTCTATACCCAAACAATCCCAACTGACTCGCACGAACCGAACCACCCGACCCACCCCAAACAACAAAACAACCGACCCAAACTTCCCCAACCAAACTGACCCACCCTAACTACCAACCAAACCGATTGTCCCGACCCACCCTAACCAACACACCAGATTGAACCAACCAAACCGACCGCCCCGACCCACCCCAACCAACACAACTGACTGACCCCACAAAACCAAACCATCCCGCCCAACCTCTCTCTAACCAACCAGACCAACACACCCCAACCAACTGACACAACAGACCCCAAACCAATGAAGCAAACGGAATGACGTAACCATATCGACCAACCCACCCCAACCAACCAAATTGACCATCCCGACCAAAACTCGTATTGCTGCGACAGTGGTGATGCTAATCACAGATACCAGACGGCCCCTTATGACCGACAGTTCAGTACGCTAACCATTATCTTAGTCGCAGTAGTAAGGTGGTTTTAACAAAAATGCTTATAATGAAACTTGCAGGGCCTTCAAATTTTTTTACCACCACTAGGATAAACATATACAGTAAAACTCCCATAGCAAATTTCTGTGGGAGACTGAAAAATTTAGACTCATTAAACGGGTTTTGCTGTATCAACAAGTAGACTCATTAAACGGGTTTTGCTGTATCAACAAGTAGACTCATTAAACGGGTTTTGCTGTATCAACAAGTAGACTCATTAAACGGGTTTTGCTGTATCAACAAGTAGACTCATTAAACGGGTTTTGCTGTATCAACAAGTAGACTCATTAAACGGGTTTTGCTGTATCAACAAGTAGACTCATTAAACGGGTTTTGCTGTATCAACAAGTAGACTCATTAAACGGGTTTTGCTGTATCAACAAGTAGACTCATTAAACGGGTTTTGCTGTATCAACAAGTAGACTCATTAAACGGGTTTTGCTGTATCAACAAGTAGACTCATTAAACGGGTTTTGCTGTATCAACAAGTAGACTCATTAAACGGGTTTTGCTGTATCAACAAGTAGACTCATTAAACGGGTTTTACTGTATCAACAAGTTGCCACTAATCTTGAAATTGCTTAATTATCACCACAACCTAAGCTATTCTGTGTCGGGGTGATAAAGTGTAGCAATCATTCCAGCACTTGAATAGCACAGGTGTTGCAAAGTTTGTCAGAGGAAACCTGCTCTTTCGACAGAAGACACTGCCAAGTCCTTGGTAAGCTGCCCACAGTTTATTCCCAGCTACAAACTAAATGAACATGATCTGCACCAGGCCATCACTACATCTATTAAATTACCAACGACAACCAACAAGGCAATAAAGAAACTGTGGTGCTACCTCACGTACAAAACTTGTAATTTACAAAATGGAGAAGGTTCTTTCTAACTGTTCCACTGAACTTAACCTTATAAAAGACTGTCTTAAACGTAATGAAACAGATTTTCTAAATTTGTTTCGTCAATTAAATTTCTTTATAGACAAAACTTAGAAACTTTTGTGTAGAGTATCTTACAGTAGAAACTAAAATTATTAAAAATTTATTCCATGATAGAGGTATAAAAATACAAAACCACGAGCAAAACAAAAAAAAATTTGCCACATGAGGGAGAAAAGATACTAAAATTCTAAATTGGGCAGACACACTTTAAACTGAATGCGAAGATGCCGGTACGCAGTGGAACGCTGTGCTGAACCAATAGACACTATACATGTCAAGTGATGGTGGAAGTACCTTTGGGGCAGGGCCTGGCTTGATGGGGCCCGAGCTAGGCACAACGGGGTGCAGCGACACGACGGGGCTGGTGGCGACGGCGAAGCGCGTCTGTGCAGCCGGCTGGGTGGTGACCACGCTCAGGCGCGCGCGGCCAGGTGCTGCAGGCACGCCCAGGCGTGCGGAGGTGCCCACCGTGATGCGCGCGGCAGTGGTGGGACGCGGCGGGGGGGCGGCGCCCTGCGGGACCACCTGCGCCACGGACACGGTCGACTTGAACATCTTCTCCGCAAAGTGCAGCTGAAACACAAACGCACCCATCACGATCACCTTCCTGCTGGCTGCCAGGTAGGGACGCGTGTGTTCCGTACATATTTTACAAATTAGGTGTCTATATTCTTTTCCCCCTTTTTCAACTGCTATAAGTAAAAATGTTAGATGTACATCATCTTTAAACTTGTGGTTTAGTTTTATATTACAGTATGTGGCTGTCGTTTCAAAAAGAAATACAATCCTAAAATGCAAAACAAAAAAATATATATATATATATATTTTTGTTTATACCTAAGAATGTAACAGTTATTTGCACAAGTTTACTACACTACACTCAAACCTTGTCACCCATTTCATACGCCTTGTTTTATAACGACAGATTTTCGGAATTGATTGGACCCTGCCTACATTTTATATCACAGAAACACATGATTAGATATCAATATAATTTTTGTACTCTTAGAATATTGAGATTACAATTTCAAATTTGGAAAAATAACTATTTATTGGGAGAGGAACATTTTGTTGTTTTGAAATGGCAGAAAGCTGAATAGTGTTTGGTCAACTTATTTTAGTCCTGTTTCAAGGTCGTCTTATAATTAAGTGGTTTTAATTCTGTACTAGTTCTATATTCAAGTAAAAGATGTCAGATATATAGGGAGAGGGACAAGTCCCCCCCCCCCTTTTATCAAAAAATCTGAAGTCCAGGGGGAGGGGAAAAGTTTTACCGTATTTACCAGAATGCAAGACAATCTCAGATTCTGATAATCTTCATAAGAAAAAACTGTTTACCAAGTAGTACCTGCCAATAAAAATGAGGTCCAAAAATGTTAATTAATTAATTTAATTTTAAATACAATAAAAATCAACTTCTATACCATTCTTACTGTTGCTAATATTGAATAAAATCAGATAACAATGTTTCTCGAACCAGTTTTCTTGTACAAAATAAAAAGAATCACATTTTGCTGTCATCACTTATGTACAAAACAATGAAAGGGATTAAACACTTCCTACACAATATTTTACAATATCACTGATGCCACTATCAGTTGCTTTCTTCACTGTCCATCTCCACTACTGCTATCATCTCCACTACTGCCATGCACACGATCTCCATCACTCTAGTGTCCTAAATCTTCCCACAAGATATCGTTCTCTGACCCACACAGTGCATCTGAAATGCAGCACCGCGTAAATCTTCTCACAATGAATTCTGGTGTTATACTGTTGGAATTCACAGTGAAATACGAGAAACTTAATGGTTTTTGAAATGTGCCTGTTGATGTGAGGGTATGTGCACATAATAACATCCATTCTGTGTACTGCCGCCCGACGCTGTCCTCCTTAACTACATCCAGCACCTGAAGCTGTGAAGTCATTCCACCTGCGATGACTACAAGGTCAGTGTTGGTCATCATCAAGTGCTTTCCGTACACTTGGAGTAAGATGACCTACGAATGTGTCTAGCACCAGCATCTCGCCTTGTTTCAATAGAGCCCCAGGCCTCTGATTCCACAACACCTCCATCCAATTTACAAGGTCAGAGGTCATCCACCCCTTTTCTTGGTGTGTGTAAATAATTCCTCAAGAAAAATTTTCTTTCTACAATGTTTTGTGGTGTAAACTGACGAATGGAGGCATTTACACCCATCTGCCAGCTCACGCAATACAGTGAGTCTGGCCTTTTCAATTTCAGTAGTCTTAACAACAGACCTTGTCCCTTGATCTGCCACAGTAGTATTGATGGGCATGTAAAAAAAAAACAGGGGTTTGACCTGTGTTGCAAATATAAATGCCAACCAGATTATTGCCTCCAGAGGATCCAACCCCTGCAATAGCTCACGCTGCAACTTCCGTGCCATTCACCAGCACTCACTCTTCTTTCAATACAGACTTACTAACCATATATACACCATCCAAGGCAACTACAACTGTGAAACAGTAAATCTGATTTATCAGCTACAGTGCCAACACCATAATGCAGAATAAGTCTGCCTCACCACCAACACACTCGGGCAGAGAATGAATGGCCACAGAGCAAACACAAGCCATAGCTGGTCACATCCACAACCTACAAGACAAACCAGTTGCAGCACATGCAGCATCACACAACACAGATTTCGATCCCTGCTACAGTATCAGAGTTGTGAGAGCCCTACCATCTTCAAACAATANGCAGCATCACACAACACAGATTTCGATCCCTGCTACAGTATCAGAGTTGTGAGAGCCCTACCATCTTCAAACAATAGCACAGATCTCGGACACTGGAAATTCGCTCATAAATTTGTAACAAAAATCCAGGCAGCCGCCAGCCCTCAACGTACGATAATCACAGCTGATCACACTCATCAGCTATACCTCGGCAAATTTTCCCGCCGCACCCTATTAACAGCGCCCTTACACCATACTGCAGTGTCCTAAAACTTGCAGCGGGGAAAAGGTGACATCCTGTGTGTGTGTGTCTGTTGACAAGCAACTCTGAGTACTTGAATTCCTGTTCTTTACTCANGTACCAGGTGGAACAAGAGAGGGACATTTACCTGGTTGACTTGGGTGCTGACGGGACTGGCCACCGCTGGCTTCTGGGTGGCCGTGTGGACGAGCGTGGGACGCGGAGACTCTGGCTGTAGCCGGCCGCCGCTCTGCCCCGACACGGACACCGACCTGGCCGTTGCTGTGACAACACACACCACACCGGTACACAGCGAGCCAGGGATACTTCTTACAACAGTCCTCCTTTCTGTACAATGCTGTCGAAGGAAAATTTTACATGTTCTAGCACCAAGTAGGGGTAATACTATACCATGTTTACTGGATAGACCCACACATTTTCACTTTGGTGTAAATAATAATTAACTTCCTCACAAATACTTTACAGACGTTTATTTCAGCACGAGTTTTATCTTCACACAATAAACCATTTTTAAAATACTATATCCGTTGAATTCAAATACACGAAAACAAACCCTTTGATAATGCAAGAACCAACACTAAAGCTGACAACCACAATATGATGGGCTAAAGCTACAGTGGAACCATGCCATTACAAGTATGGGCTGTAGCACCACACTCACGAAAGCAGTAACTCATGGCTTTCATTCAACTTAACAATTCAAATAACGAAAGACTTGAAATTTGTTGCATTCAAACATTTGCAGAAGACCAGGATGTACAGTTTGCAGGCTTTCAGGGGCACTACCCAAGTATTCTCTGCTTATGGGTTTCAGCTGCATAGAAATCCAACAGAATTCCTATCGTTAGATGCAGATGTGACGAACCTCAAACCCAAGAGTATTTGTATCAAAATAATTCAACTAAAGTTGGAGTATAGTGGAATGGAGAGGTTTGAGCAGCTATTAACGAGGTCTTGAGATTCAATGAGGTTGATATGGATCGGCGCTGGAGTGCAAGGGCGAGGCAAATGGGAGATCCCCGAGAAATCCCGACCAACTATGGCATTGCCTGGCAAATTCCCACATGTGAATATCTACAAGTGGCCTCACCGGAAAATGAACCCGGTTTGCATTGGTAAGAGGCGAGTGCTCTAGCTGCTACGGCAACTGTGGCCTCGGCTAAAGGTGGAGAAATGAGGCAGTCACCTGGGCGACCCTGGGAGTAGGTGGGCACGGTGGAAAGCGTCTGGGGGCGCAGCGAAGCAAGCACGGGGCCCGGGGAGGCGCACTTGGGGATGGCGACAGGCGGAGTCGTCGTCAGCCAGGCGGCCGTGGGGGCGGGGCTGGACGCCCGTGGCAGCAGAGGCGTCGGTCCCAGGCAGCGCAGTACAGGGCTGAAACTGACCACAAAATATTCCTCAACTCACACAGAATTCCCCAACACAGCCATAGTTCATCATGTACAATATCAAAAGCCCAACTCCACAGCACAATGAATGCCCATTTTATGCTAAAAGTTTCCTTGGAAATTTAGGGTGAACCTATTATGTGAATACGTATCTGAACTGAGTGGCTTACACAAGAGCTGGTAGAGATCGCATAGGAGACAAGAATGTGGTGGCATAGGCACGTCAAGAGGATGGGAGGTGAGAGGTTGGGAAAAAGAATGTTGGAGCTGAAGTACACTAGGAAAGAACCGCAAGGAAAACCAGATAAGAGATAGGAGGAGTAAGTGGTTGAGGGAGTGAGAAGTGCTGAAGACTGGGAAACAGAGGGAAGGTGGTGGAAAGGAAGATGTAGGTATTTTACAAAGCTCACATGGCCACAGGTTGGAAGCCGATATGGATGATGACATGTGGTTTATCACATCCTGTCATCTCACCACCTATAGTACAGCACTTTTGTACCAAAATTAACTAACTTTAATTTATGTTGGTGTGTTATAAGACAATTAAATAACTTACAGAATTTTGAAGGAATTATGATTCTAGTGAAGAGAGAAAAACAGAGAAATAAAAAACTATCGACACACACACACATATGCAGTAAAACACAAAACACCGACTATAAAAACAATTTAATTATATTATTTGTTAAATTGGCAACTATACTGTATAAACAAATTCAAAATAAATACTTCAAATAACTATTGACTAAAATGTCAAACGCAGGACAGTAACTAAGCATGTCCGAATCTTAACAAGATTGCAGCAGAATCAGACTTTCCACCTACGTTACACACCTGGGAGTGACAGACACACCACTCGTCTGCATGGTCGACGCAGCAGCCCTCACGATGGGGGTCGCTACCGCGGAGCGTGGGGCTGCGATGTTGGCAACTGCTGCAGCCCCTGCAGAAAATAAATACCCTAGCAAGTCTCTACCACACGTTAATATCTAAACTCACTGACACTGGTCTTTCGAGAAGACCATGGAAAGACAATAAAGAGTTTTCCTTGAAAGAAAATGCATGGTGGAAACTAAATATTGTAAGCATATCAACCCAATGTTTTCTGACAATAGCCAACATTATCAATTCTTTTAGGCACACACATAGATATAATTTTAATAGGGTTGGGTGAATTAAACTTTTTTGGTAACAAAAAGAAAAATTGAAAGTGAAATGGAAATAAAATTAATAAAACTGATCAGTCTTAACAAAAGTTTAACGAAATTCATAAAACATTTTAGGAAGTTATACATATAACAAATTCACTGCATAACCAAACTAAAAAGATGATGGGTGTAGAGTATTCACCACAGGGATTCTCGCATACATTTAAATTTCTGTTTTATGTAGCTATTTTAGTTATAAAATAACAAAATGATTTACAGACAAAAATTCCTCTTCGCTGGTGCAATAAATGAACATTCATTAAGGGGGAGTGTTAGATATGTGCCGAGTTCTAGTTCTGTGAGTTTATGTTTATAATATTACAGCCAAAGTCAAAGTATTTCATGTAAAAATAAAATTAAAAATTAGAAACAATGAAATATTTGAATATTGAAGAAAATTATATGTTATTAATTTCTTTATAAAAAGGCTTTATAAACAACACTGCTGTTTATTCTTTAAAGAAAAAAATGTCATAGGTTCAATGTTAGCCGGCAACGGTGGACAAAACACTTGATACTTTATGTACGTCCGTAGAAAAAAATCACACGGGGTAATATAAGGGCTTCTTGGCGGCCAGTGATGAAGTGCCTGGTCACCAGCTGCTCCTCGACCAATCCAGCATTGCAGAAACTTCTCGTTCAGGTATCCGCGAACAGCTAGGTGCCAATGGGGTGGCGCACCATAAAGGAAACATCAGACTGCCCCCTTCACATTGACGTGTCGAGTGCGAGCTCGCTATCCCCTCACCACCTCAAACCGAGAGTTACGAACGCCGTAAACCATAACACCAGAAATGCTGACAAGAGCGTGGAACGAGTTTGATTATGGCGTAGATGTCGTTCGGGCCGCTCATGGTCGTCACATTGAACATTTATGAATGTGTGGTAAACAAACTTCACGGTTCCACGGTTCATTTGATTGGTCAATCAAGGTNCATTGAACATTTATGAATGTGTGGTAAACAAACTTCACGGTTCCACGGTTCATTTGATTGGTCAATCAAGGTTGTTGGTTGTTTGGTTTTGATATAATAGACCTTCAAAGTTGAGGTAATCTGTTATACTCACCTGTCTAATATTACACTATTGAAACCCTATCGAAAGCCTTGTGTTGAAATCTGAATTACCTAGATAAGGCTGAATATAAAGTACAGGAAAAGTTTACTCAGAGAAAATTTTTAATACACTTCAAAGAAAAATCATACTGCTTAGAAAACGTGAGAAATTACCAAAATATAAAAATTAATGAATTTTGTACAGAGTTGATCCTAATTATATAAACCTACCTAAATTAGACAAGAGGCTTCCAAATAGTAAGTACACAGTAATAATATTTACCAAAATAGTGTAAACAAGTAAATGTAAATAAAAGTTGGACTGCCGACTCCCTTACAATATGGCGTCGCAGGCAGGCTCGGGGTGTTGCACACACTCACCTCTCGGGACGTGATAGGTGGTGGATACATGGGGAGCTGTTGAGACAGTCGTCTGCGCCACCAGTGGAGATCGGATGGTCAGAGGCGGCGCCGTGGGAGATGGCATCGGCAACGTGCTTCGTGACACGTTCACTGATGACACACAAACATTTCAACTACTGCACGGCTGTTGTCGCATGGCAAATCCACACCGTCGCAAGTTCTACGTGTACACACAAAATATTACATGGCAATAGCTTAAGGAACTGGGTAATGCGAAAAAGGGGATATGAGAAAATAATTCAGGGTGAGGTTACTCTAATGGTACATATTTAGCTGTATTACAAACTGGATACACAAAGGTNTATGAGAAAATAATTCAGGGTGAGGTTACTCTAATGGTACATATTTAGCTGTATTACAAACTGGATACACAAAGGTGTCCGCCTGCAGTATAAGTGGGCTGTCACTCTAGTACTCTCTGGAAGTGTTCGCAGTGCTCTTCCCAGGACTTCGAGTACACAATTATGTCGTCAAGATAGACANTATGAGAAAATAATTCAGGGTGAGGTTACTCTAATGGTACATATTTAGCTGTATTACAAACTGGATACACAAAGGCGTCCGCCTGCAGTATAAGTGGGCTGTCGCTCTAGTACTCTCTGGAAGTGTTCGCAGTGCTCTTCCCAGGACTTCGAGTACACAATTATGTCGTCAAGATAGACANCTCTAGTACTCTCTGGAAGTGTTCGCAGTGCTCTTCCCAGGACTTCGAGTACACAATTATGTCGTCAAGATAGACAAAACAAAATTGGCCGATAAAACAAGTGAGGACCTCTGCGGACATTAGCCTCTGAAGGTGGCGGGGGCATTCGTTTCTGCTCAGGCAGCTTAACGACCTCCAAGATATTGCTGCTGCGTGTTTGGTCTAGAATGGCTTGCGCCTTGAAATTTTGCTCGGTCTCGCAAACCCTCTCAATTAATTCGTCTACGGATTGCGGCCTGGGAAGTAGAAAATTTTGTAATTTTGGTAACAGCATATGCATGACATTGCGTACACAACTTTCTCCGTTCCCTTCGGGAAAAATCCTGTGGTATATTTGCACTTTAAGCCTTATAAAGATTTCAGCCTCTTCCTCGGTGGCCTGGCTTCGACTGTAGAACTATCGTTAAGTGCGCTAACACTTCCTCGCCCGATAACTGGGTGGCAAGGCATAAATAAAGTTTTCCCCATTCCGTAATGTACTCTCCATATTTGTTCCACCAGTTTGAGCGCCTTCCCTTTTAACTGTTTCTGGGTTTTAACGATCCATTGTTTAACTAGGACTTTGCTGTCCTTAAACTCCCTCTCACATTCCTGGGCAATTGTTACCGGGTCCTTGTGGGGTCTTCCTGCAAATTCTGGGAGTTGGGGCCAGTCGCTACCCAGGGTGGACATCGTGCGATGGCGAGTGCCGGGATTATGTGGTCTGTATTCGTCTGCAAACCTGTATACTAAGCGCTGTCTCATGATTCTTTTGTCTGGCCAGGCTATGCATATGATGAAACGTTTGCGCACATACAATACATTGGTGGTTATCTCTTGTCTGGCGCGAGTGAGCCAGCTACAATAAGCAGTCTGGCAGGTCAGACATTCCCTCCCGTCCGTGTAACAGGGTGTCATTCCCACCCCAAGCATAGGTAGTGGAATCGGTTTTGGCAGTGCGCGCAACTAATGAAGTTCATGCCCGCTCCGGGGCATGTGGGTATATTACACCATTTGACTGGGTCATCAATGATTTCTTCTATTGCAGTGGTGGTTTTACCTTGGTCAGCAAGGCTCAAGTTTGATTCGGACATCTTGGCTAGTTAGAATTGAGCGCCACGGGGTGTTTACAGACTCCCAGATGTCTGACTGGTTTTCGGTTTGACTTCCGGCTAGATTAACTGGTTCTTGGGATCGTGCTGGCCTGGTTCTGCTTCGTTAATCAATTAACAAGCGCTGTGGCCCCATGTTGAGTGCCACGCATGACATCAGGTGGCTGACGACGACGTCACTGTCGGGCAAGGTTTTAATGTGTCTGTCAGAGACATGGGCTATATGACTGGCTGCTAACGGGACCCCGGCCGGTACATAAACCAGGGCGCGTGACTTGACGGCACGGCACAAAGTCTGGCGTGGCCTTAACTGTCCTTCGCAGTACTGGTTTACACACAGCCACTGGTTTACCTGTATTGGGCGTGGGTTTGCGGTACTGAACCTACGTTATGATGATTCGACCGTATTAATTTTCAATTCTGCACTGCCCTAAACTTAGGCCGTGTTGAAAATGACAAAGACCCCCACAGCTTCTCTTACAAGAAGAAGGAACCAGAATTCCTTGATCAAGTCGCAGATAACTGAGCCTAATGACTTAACATACTAAGACAAATACATTCAAAATTGCCGCCTTGGGGAGATGCAAGTAAAACACTGCCCTGCATGAAGAAAAAAATGTTTTTAAACACTCGGGTAGTTAAATAAACATAATTAAATTACTTGAATAATATATAAATATACAAGATAATCAACCTGGGGTGAAATGCAAACAAAAGGTTATAATCAAAACAGAACCAAATTAAACATTAATATTTACATCAAAATAGTAAATACACTTTCTGGAATATGGCTACTACAGTAACTGGCAGATGCGCGTCTCGTTTCACCAGATTGCTTGTATGTGAAATTTTTTTTTTTTGCTAAAACAAAGCAACACAATGCTCTAGTTACGTAGGGGTGTTGAAGTCCGGGCGCGGTACATGGCACCAGTGCTTTCTGGGCTCGAGAACAACGTACACGTCTCGTACATTCCGGCAGCACCACTCCGGCGCAGACGGTGCCACCATCAACAGTGTTGCCAAGATGCGGCAGGAAATTCAAACACGTTCAAATGGCCCAAGCGAGTGCATTCACCGGAGACTCACCCTGTTTGAGCATGGTCTGGGAGTACGTGGACACCGCCGTCTGGCTGCTGACGGAGAGACCCACCGTCTGCGTCCTGCTGACCCTCAGGTGCCCCAGCTGCGGCTGTAACACACCCCACCGGAGTTCTTACTGTTTATGAATGTGAATTCAAAGGGCTTTCCCAAAAACTCTCAATCACTAAATTATTTAGTTAACAACAATCTAGTGAAGATTGCTCTCACTTCTNGTTAACAACAATCTAGTGAAGACTGCTCTCACTTCTCATTTTGAAGTTTCAGCATCACACATATCAAGATCAAATAAAAAATATCCATTAAAAAAAAGTATTTCAATCCTCGACATCTACAAATATCATACCATCACATATCTAACAGTAAACAAAATTAATTCTTTTTTCTGTATTAGCTTAACATTTGTAGTTTAATTTAAAAAAGAGTTCACGTGATCTGGCAACTAACATGTCATTTCAGCTCCAGCCATTTCAAGTGGTGATCCAAAGCATCTAGTCAGGACTGGCTNCTCATTTTGAAGTTTCAGCATCACACATATCAAGATCAAATAAAAAATATCCATTAAAAAAAAGTATTTCAATCCTTGACATCTACAAATATCATACCATCACATATCTAACAGTAAACAAAATTAATTCTTTTTTCTGTATTAGCTTAACATTTGTAGTTTAATTTAAAAAAGAGTTCACGTGATCTGGCAACTAACATGTCATTTCAGCTCCAGCCATTTCAAGTGGTGATTCAAAGCATCTAGTCAGGACTGGTTTGTCCAACACTTCATGTGATTAACTCAGTACTCATTAAAAATGTACAATGACGCTTTGCACTCTTTGACAGCTACTGCAGTAACAGAACACTGACGAAAGGAAACAGGCCAGTTTCTACAGCAAGTACGTCTTCCATTTCTAGTCGTGCAGATTACACGGTTTTCACCTTTAATTTTGTTTGAAAATTCACCAACATTTCCCCAATTTCCAGATAAAACATTTTTTTCCCTCTGACTCTCTCTTCTAGACATATTTTCCCCTAAGGATAAGATGCCTTCGCATTGTAGCACAATTTCACACGAAAATTGCTTTGCTGGTATGACACAATTACTACCTAGATATACTGCAAGGACAAATGTCTTAACATTTCAGACAATCATTAAAACAATTTTATGCGATTCCAGCAGGGGTGCACGACCGGCGATAGAACTACCAAATATCGCTCGCATATTGAAGAATTCCCTCGCACTTAGCGACTATGTTCAAAATTCCCTGACATTTCTGTTTTTCCAGGTTTTCAGTTAAGTCACAACCATGAGATAATTTATGTTAAGTATTCTTCTACAACCTGAAAATTCAAGGGCTTTTCATAGGCCCAGCATAATCGAATGATTTCAAGGCTTTGAAATCAAACGCTTCAAATTCACGGAGTGAGCGAGAAGAGAGTTTTGGACGGCTCTTAACAGCGAGGTCTCGAGAGCTGATCAAAATCGGGGACTTCCAAGAACTGCAAGAACCCTGGAACATGCGTTCACAGCCCCTCGTGCCCACGCGACCAGGACCTGTGCGCAACCCACGTCTCGCGTAATGGAGAGTGGAGAGGGGCCTCAACTGCACCACCATGCTCAGGAGACGACAGTGCTCCAGAACCCACAATGGTCCAAGACCAAACTCTGACATATCTCATCTGTTAGTACTCCTATACAATCATAAAATTACTTTGCCATAACATTCACATATGACATAAAAAATACCCTTGTTAAATAAAATTCTGCACTATTAATTTCAGACAGGAGTCTATAACATAAAAATACACAAAAAACATTACAACAAGGAATTTATATTAAATAAAAAAATTCTTTATTTGTATTATTCTACGTAACAAAGTTTTTTCTTCTAACAATGCATCAGCCAAGTGATGTTATGAATTTGATAGAAATAAAATGTGTTATTAGTAGGCTATTTTTATTCTCATGTGCACAAAACAAAACGAAAATTATGAAATTCAGGTGCCGTCAATAATTAATATAATATCTAGCGAGACATTACAAGTTACAACCTAGAATTACTTCTCCTAACTCGCTGCCAACTTTACTGCGAGTATTGCGGTCGATGCTTACGCCAAGATGTATATGCAGTTGCGGACAGTAATTTTTTCAGAGGTTGATTTCTAGAGCACTCACTTTATCGTGAACCACCTATAGCACTTTCGACAAACTTCTGAAAAGGATAATTACAAGGGGGCTGCCTATCTGGAGCAGCTTTCCACACCAGACAGAGAAGCACGAGACTATGGGGGACCTGCCACATGCACCATCGCCGCTACCCACAAAGCCCTGAAGTAGCGTGCAGTCTTGCAGTGTTCTTGTCATGCTGTAAGTACGTATGGGACTTTCAGCTATCATTATACTGATTGCAAATTTGTAACAAAATTCAACGCATGACTCTATACTAGTTTCGTAGGATTTCACCCAGGATATTTAAAGCTGTAACAGTCTGAAAATGTTGATTTTGGCTATGTCGAGGAGCTTCAAAATACTGTTTCTAATAAGCGTGATCTGCGATATTAATTCAAGTCCGCATACAGATTGTGCACACATGAAATAGACTGTTTAAAAAACTTATACTGCAAACACACTACAACCCAGTTTGCGCACCAGGTAGATGGGTGCCTTAAAACAATATCTCAATAATAAATATTTCTAATAAGTGATAATGGCTACTGTAAACTCAGCTCAATTATTTGAGACTACTTTTAATGTACCATGTTTGCATGCAAAATATGCCTATACACGTTGATGAAACCACACAAATCTGTACAGCAAGGGAACACCGCGATATACAGAATGGTGGGGATGCGAGGCCCTTCTAAACTTGGTGACCCACGAGAACAACAACCCGCTGGCACTCACCACGGGGCTCGGCCGCGAGCAGTCCCCAGCCTTCATCAAGGCAGCCTTCGCCGCCAGATCCATGAGATGCCTCTCGGGACCATCCTTGTCGTCTGCGACGGAGCTCATGTTCCTGCCGGTCGCAGCTGCTTCACAAATTGCAGACACCAACGCAAGGTGATTACCAATAACATCAGCTGCTCCTAATAAACAGCTGTACCCTACATTACACATAATTTGGTTGCATGCTTAATTTTATATCATTTTTCCTTGTCACAGAATACTTATTTTTTTTTTCATAACTACAGAACATGCATCCTTGTGCAATTTCCAAATGCAGACCTTCCAAAAAAATGTGAGATAAGTAGAGTAGTAAATTTAAAAAAGGAAAATAAAATGTTTGTCAAAACCAACAACAGTTATATGATGAACACCAAAAGCCACATTATGAACAAATGTGTGTGAAACAATTGTTTTAAAATAATTTTCACAGCAACTTGGTTGGCTAAACTGAAACAGAGCCCAGCGGGAAACTTGGTTACGACTACTCTTCCATAACAGGGCACATATATATATATATGCTTAAATTGTTAGGCCACAATTTAATTAAAGAATGTTAAATTTAATACAGATTACTTGTGTACTGTTTCACTCAAGACCAAAACTGAGTATGATTGCACGCATATATTTAACACAGAGTGAGAGAGACAATGCATGTGGGGGGAGAGGTGAGTGAAGAAATTTGGGCGGCTCTTAACATTGAGGTCTCAAAGAGCTGATGAGGGTGAAGCGAGGCGAGTATGGAGCAGCAGCAGACTGCAAAGGTTGAGGAAAAGGAAGATCCCTGACAAAACCCACCCCACCAGCGGCATCATCCGGCACGATTCCCACATGCAAAAATTTGCAGCCAACCCCGCTGGGAACCGAACCCAGTTTGTCTTGGCGGCAGACGAGTAGTCAAACTATTACCCTGCAGTGGCTGTGAGCAGACAGGAGAGGGGCAGTGAGTGAGGAGACAGGAGAGGGGAGGTGAGTGAGGGTAGAAGTGAAGAGGAGGTGAGTGGGGGCAATGGTGAGGCGTGGGAGAGATATGGGGAGATCGAGAGGTAAGTGGGGGTGAGAGTAGGGTGAAAAAGGTGTAGAAAGGTGAGAGGCAGGTGAGAAAAGGGGGAGACGGAGGTGAGGAAATGGGAGGAGGGAGGCAGGTGAGGAAATGGGGGGAGATGAGGCAAGTGTGAGACAGAGGGGAGATGAGGCAGGGTGTGGCGAAGGGGAATATGAGACACGGTGAGGCAAAGGGGAATATGAGGCACGGTGAGGCAAAGGGGAATATGAGGCATGGTGAGGCGAAGGGGAATATGATGCATGGTGAGGCGAAGGGGAATATGATGCATGTTGAGGTGAGGGGTGGTGAGATGAGAAACAGTGAGGTGAGAGCGNGCATGGTGAGGCGAAGGGGAATATGATGCATGTTGAGGTGAGGGGTGGTGAGATGAGAAACAGTGAGGTGAGAGCGGGCAAAAGGGGGAACAGGCAAGGCAAGGTGAAAGGGGGAACAGGCGAGGCGAGGCAAAAGGGGAATTAGCAATGCAAGAGGGGCAGTGAGGGGTGTGGCAAGTTGCAGTGAGGGGTGGTGAGAGTGGGTGGAGGAAATGGAAGGGGTTGGGGGAGAGGTGAGTAGACAGAGGGGTGGAAAGAGGTGTGAGGGAGATGCTGGGATGTGGAAAAGGGGGGGTGATATTGTCGTAACACAATGTGCCAACTCAAGGTCTGACTGAAGTGATAAAATGCTAGTCTGACATGCATACTTAAAATCCATCAAAATCTAAGTATGTGAAGAGATCAGTATGATATCAAGTTATCTCTATCAATATACTGTAAACACCATGATTATGAATGTATTGATTCTTAGAATGAGACACATTAAATGTAAAAAAAAAAAANTCAATATACTGTAAACACCATGATTATGAATGTATTGATTCTTAGAATGAGACACATTAAATGTAAAAAAAAAAAAGTCGCCATAATAATAATATGGTTTTGCAATTATTCTATACTTTCTAACACCACCGAAACACATTCTTGGTAATGTAGAAAAAAATTATTATACAACCCATAAACAAGAAACAATGGGAGTGAAACACGTAANAAACACATTCTTGGTAATGTAGAAAAAAATTATTATACAACCCATAAACAAGAAACAATGGGAGTGAAACACGTAACGACTGAACATGACCCTTCTAGTTCCGCTGAATGTACTGCTGTTAAGTTGCACGGTACAATAATGAAGGATTTTGAATGACTATGAACACTCCTGAAGCAAGGCCAGCTCAGGCCCAACATTTCATTCACAACCTAAGGAGCTTTCTTGCAACATTCAGTTTGCTTTCGCAACATTAACAAGGAATGGAGTGGAGGGCTTTGGGCAGCTCTCGAGGTCTTTAGAGCAGACAAGGGTGAAATGAGATTAGCATGGAGCAGGACCCGAATTCAAGGACAGGGGAAACGGGAAATCTTCAAGAAAACCCCCCCGGACCAGCGGCATCTTTCGGCACCATTCTCCATGTGAAAATCCGGGAGTGGACCCCCTGGGAATAGAAACTGGTTCGCCTTAAAGAAGGGCGAGTACTCTAGCCGCCTGTACGCCAATTATGGCCCTTGCATGGAAAGTGAAACGCATACTCTAGCTTTAACTTCATGCTGTTACGGACTGACATTTAACACAACTCAGTTCTTTTTAATTGAAAAACCCAAATCATTAGCATGTACAAAGGATATTTTTTTCACACATTTTCTTCCGCAACGCACAATAACAATATTAGTTGTCAACAAGAAAAGTTGCACTTACCAGCTGCAGCTATAACATTTCTTCAGGAAGTACACGAGTAGAACTTTTCTTTAAATGCATCTGGTGCTGTAACAGAAAAATTAATAATTTTGCATTTAAATTCCACATGTATTTACAGTAATGATGCAGGCAATTACCTGGAAAGTATGTTTCAACTTTATTTAGGGAGAGGATCACGGGAGGGGGTTCAGATTTATCCCTAAGAGACTGACAGAAAGGTAACTGTCATGCTATGACCGACTTTCTTTTCCCCAGAAATTGTTTCATCAATTGACGTTCATACAAAAATGCATTTACCTAGACTCACCACACATCCTAGTTTGACCAGGATTGTCACAGTTTTAAATTCATCAACATATAATAATTACATATAAATATCTGCTGGCTCAGAGTACAAACTAAACCAGAAGGTAAAAGCCAAAAAGATACAGTCATGGAAAGCCTTAGTTACTGAAAAGGGCAATGAGGACCCTCAGGGGGACGTAATGCTTGACGGTGTTGTTAAGACAAGAAGTGAACGGCGCGCCAGGAAGTTGATGGATGAGTTGCTGCCAAATGACACTCGGGAGGAACTGAGACGCACACGAGGAATCCAATGGTGACGAGCGTGCGTCCAAACACGGAAAATGCACCGGAGTTTACCCTGGAAGAAATATATCAGGTTATGGCCAGGAAGAAGAACAAAAAAGGCAACAGGAATGGATACTTTAAATGCAGAGCTAGTTAGAGGCATATCGACGTGCACGAAAGTTGCTGCATACCTCTCCCAGATGGATGTGAGCTATTCGACTACGCAGATGATGGCCTAATATTGAGTCCACCCTGGTCAAGATGGGAGTTGGAACAGAAAGCAGAACAAGTACTGCAGAATGTGGAGTCCTGGGCTAAAACAGTGGAACAAATTCGCTCCAGACAAGAGCAATTGTCTGATGCTGAAAGGAAATCTACAGCGAAGATATTCTGTAGTGTGATTTCAGGCCAGACCATTAAGTTCTTAACATGCATCAAATACCTGGGTGACACGTTGGACAGTATACTGTCTTTCAACGAATATGTTAAGTACGTATGTGATAAAGCTGTGGTCCTGTTTGGAAAACTACGAGCAGTTACCTCTGCCAACTGGGGACTGGACTGCTACACGCTCAAGGTGATCAATAAGGGTGATCTGAGGCCATCATATCTTGGGGATGTGCTACTTGGTACCGGAAAGCACAGCAAGTGTTAGTCAAACTTAAGACTTGGTAAGGCCCAAAGAGCCGCATTAACAGCCATCACCAAGACTTATCGCACAGTGTCTAATGATGCCTTGGTAGTGCTAGCAGAAGTGTTACCAGTTGATATATTGGTTCCGGAAAGAGGTCTTAGGGAGTTGGCAAGGACAACATCCACTAATGAAAAAAGGAAAGCAGTAAGACAGGAGATTCTTACTGTACGGCAAGAGATATGGGACAACTCATTGAAACCAAAAGAAACACATCATGTCTCCCCTGATGCGAGAGACAGACATGAAAAACGAAATGGATCGGCATTTAACCACTGCGTGGCACAAATGCTCACTGGTCATGGGAACTACAAGGCAAAACTACAAAGGGTTTGGAGTGGTTCCTTCGCCTGTGTGTAGTGTGTGTGACCAGATGGACACTACAAAAACTGTCTGAATATGGAATGCAGCAAATAGACAGACGTACAGTCCACAGATGGCAGAGCAATGCGAAGGTCTTTGCCTACCTTGCTCGAGAGATGGGAATACGGCTAGAGGTGTTTGGACACATTGCTTGAGAGCGGAGAGCCTGGGGGTAGTAGGCGCAGTGCAAATGGTCAGCAAGATGGGTGATACAAGTTGGCCCTCCGCATGAAGGCCAGTGGTCTTCGTAAACAAAGCACATCAAGGTGTTCACGGAAATTCCATTTTGGAATTCCCTCACTTTTCTCTGTTTTCCAGGCAGAATATTACAACTTTCCCTGACCTATTTTTAGGACCGAAACCTTCCAATACAGTATTTCTCCAACGCTGACAGAACAAATATTCCATCAATGAAGTTGAATTAAATTACACTGCAATAGACCAAGCAAGCTGGAGTAACGGTTTCAGCATTTAAAGCTTTTTTGTTTAAGTTTTAATTTCTTTTGGGTTGAATCTTTATTTTTAAGCGTAATTTTTAAAGCCCCGACCCTCAGGCATAGCTAGAATTTTAATTCAAAACATCACCTTTAAATTTTATTTATTTATTTTGGTTTGTTTGGTTATATTTCACACTCTAGAACAGAGGCAAGTTCCAGCGGAACGAGAAGATAGAATTCTCGATCCCACCTTGGCCACCGCCAATTAGGAAAAGAATGAAAATGAGGAAAACCCCAGGAAGAATGGATAAATGTAAGTCCTCGCTAATCAGCGCTTGGGTTGCCTACTTCAAGACCTAGACGTTCTACTGAAGCTCGATGATTGTACGACAGAGGAGGATCCCGAGAAGATCTGCAGTCCTCCGTAGACTGGCTGGAGCACTAAAATTTGGAATACGACACTCCAAAATAAATACTGGTTCAAGCGATAAACCTTCATTACCCCTTGTCAAACAACATTAATCCCATCTTTGGAACTCAAAGTCCCTTCGAAAACACCAAGATGCGATATTAGAATTGTTAATTGATGCGTTGCCTTTTTGGTGAATTACTGGATTTTAATGGAGACCTAACCAAAGACAAAAATTCTTTTTTCAATAATGCAGTTCATGAATATCAATACATAAATACATTCAAATCTTCCACCAGAGAAATTACAAATAGACTAACATACTTAGACAAAGCAAGACGTCAAATATTAACATGCATTGAAGTGAAATTTCCAATACAGAGTTCGTGCAACGCATATTTACAGACACTTGGCACTTCTCAAACACCATTCCTACACTTGCGTTGGGTGGTAATTGCAAATTTACAAGCAATTCTTGAAGACAAAATTTTACGTAGTACCCCTCATCATAGCATCTGAGGTGAGGGTAGTTAACCACGGGGTTCACACGGTGATGCTAATTAAATGGGAAATTCGGTAATTATTAAGTTTAGGGGCTTTTCTGAAAAACACAAAAAAAATCCAAAATTATGATATATTTCCACTCTACTAATCACGTAGAACACTAATATACTAGGGGCATTAATGTACTACTAATTTCGTAATATGTGCCCACCTAATCTAACTGAACTTAACCCCACGATGGGTGAATTACTATTTTACATCTTTAAACTAACCTAGGATTGTTGGGTTTTATACTAACCTAGGTTGTTTGGGTTTTACACTAAAGTACGAATGTAGGATTGCAGGGATTTAAAGGAACCGTAAAACACACCAACAGAATGTAGTAAATTGACTCCCCTAGGTATTGAATATGAACAAGGTAAGCTGTGCAGAACCCATTAATGCAACTTTTGTTGGTCTAGGACGTTTCATTCAGAAATGTAAACAAACTGGCTACACTGCTCATTTCACAATTTTGTTTAATATGTTGTAATTATTTTAAAGCTACGCCCCTAGTATATTCGTGTTCTACGTGATTAGTAGAGTAGAAATATATATTAATTTTAATTTTTTTTGGAGTTTTTCAGAAAAGCCCCTAAACTTAATAATTACCTAAATAAACATACAACTTAGAAAATGAAAACAAACAAAAGTTTTAAATGCTGAAATTGTTACAAAACTTACATACAATCAGCAGGACAATAAATTGTCAGCAAGTGAAATCTTTGATATAACCCTATAAGCTTTTCACATTTACCACATACTTCTTCGCTGATTTAGAAATAACTTTCCTTTTGTTTAATTACATTATACGGACAGTTGTGTTGTCAGAAGTTTGGTTTGTTTATATTTATTTGCAGGTTTGTTATGTGGTTAATTTCTGTTTATTTATTTCATTACTTTAAATTACGTATTTCCATCAGCAATTTATTTGAGTTAACCATTTTAATCTTTGTTTCGTAAATATCTCTCTAGCGCATGCTAATCTTTGATGCCTTGCTTTGTCTATGCACGTGTTAGTCTATTTGTTATTTCTTTGGCGGAAGATTTAAAATTACGTTTTGGTTTTGAGACCACAAACTTAATTATTACAATAGAATAACTGTGATGTGCGCAACTTCAGTTTTCCTGTCAAACATACGTGTATGGCTTGGGTGTCTATACAATGCGATACATCATCATGAAGGGCAATGTCAAAATTAATAATTTTATTACCGCATCTTAGTAATTTTCATGTTATTTGGAATGCCAAAGATGGGAATTATGTTGTTTGACAAAGGAAAATGAAGNACCGCATCTTAGTAATTTTCATGTTATTTGGAATGCCAAAGATGGGAATTATGTTGTTTGACAAAGGAAAATGAAGAGTCCATCATGTCAGCAATTCCTTTGGAACTACCAATTCCAAATTTGAGTGTTACAACCAGACTACAAGAACTTCAAAAACTGTATTCTCGAACATGTTTTAATAATTTAGCAGACTGGCTAATAAAGTTTGATTCTTTGCGACCGTGAAATTTTATTTGCCAACACGATTATTCTACAAGTGAGCTATGTAATTCTTCGTGGATATTAGATTGCAGTGGAAATATGTATATTCGGGCGAGTAGTCCAAATCAGGTCGTGTTCTACCATTGCTGGTCAAGAACTCGGCAATCCGAACAGGGGTATAAATTTTCAAGGAATTTTTTTGTATGCATGTTGATTAATTCATGCACGTGTTGCTTGTGTGTTTGTCACAAATTCAATTATAAAAATATCAAAAATAATTACTGGTTGTTATGAATGTAATTCGCCAAGCAATCAAATTCTCATTAAGAAATAATAACTTATCCACGGTCAGCATTTGCCAGAGTACAATTTGTTTCAGTAAAATCCAATTGTCTTGTGTGAAATTGATGGTTTACTTTCATTGCAATGCCCCGAGTTTTGTCTCTTGCTTATTGGGCAATATCATTTTACTCATTCGTTCCAGTATTACCATATGATTCTTTTACGAAGAGCGCTACATCACTGACTAATCACCGACTACCTTAGCTAATACTTTGCCATCACATGTAAATGTGTCTTAAGGTGTTGGGTTGCAATTTCTTTGTGTTTGTTATAAGAGAAGGGAGATATTGTGCAGGGAAGCTCGACACTGGAGGGTCTTCGGTAATTATTAAGTTCAGGGGCTTTTCTGAAAAACACAAAATTTAAAAAAAAACTCCAAAAAGTGGTATATTTCGACTCTACTAATCACGTAGAACACGAATATACTAGGGGCATAGCTTTAAAATAAGTACAACATATTTTTAAAAATTGAACAAATTTGTGAGATGACTGTTCCGACAGTTTGTTTACGTTGGTGAACGAAACATCCTAGACCAACTAAAGTTGCATTAATAGGTTTGCACAGCTTACCTTGTTCATATTCAAGACGCCGTAATGTTTAAATAAGTAGAACATATTTTAAAAACTTGCAAAATATGTTTACGTCNTCGACTCTACTAATCACGTAGAACACGAATATACTAGGGGCATAGCTTTAAAATAAGTACAACATATTTTAAAAACTTGCAAAATATGTTTACGTCTTATTAACGTCAGAGGAATTATACCAGCCCCCTACCTAGGTGAGTCAATTTACATTCTTTTGGTGTGTTTTACGGTTCCCTTAAATCCCTGCAATCCTACATTCGTACTTTAGTGTAAAACCCTACAATCCTAGGTTAGTGTAAAACCCTACAATCCCAGGTTAGTTTAAAAATGTAAAATAGTGATTCACCCATCGTGGGGTTAGGTTCTGTTAGGTTAGATGGGCACATATTATGAAATTAGTCGGACGTTAATGCCCCTCGTATATTCGTGTTCGGCATCATTAGTAGAGTAGAAATATATCGTAATTTTGAATTTTTATTGTGTTTTTCAGAAAAGCCCCTAAACTTAATAATTACTGTATGTGTAAGTGTCTATTGTATGTGGAAGTGTCTATTGTATGCGGAAGTGTCTATTGTATGTGTGTCTTATGTTTTACTGTGTTATCAGGGTCATATTTTTTTATGTTGAAGACACATTCCCTCTAATGGTGCATAGTAATACTTACTATGAGATTGCTGCATGCAAATTTTTCAGACAAGTGTTGATGTGTTTCCTTTTAATACTTAATTACCAACATCATAATATATTCTCTTCTCTTTCTACCAGTTACATCCACACTACATATTGTGCCCGCACTTTCTAGTATACGGCGGTGGTGTTTCTGTCTCCACTTTACACCTTCCTACGTATGTGTATTATATATTTTTTTTTTTCCCCCATTCTTTTTTTTAAACTGAAATTCATATTTGATTAAAGTGATTAGCTGGCTAACAGTTGTAGTCGAAGCAAGTAAGATTGTCAGAATTCATCAAGTTTGGTGCCAAGCGTAAGTAAAATATGCAAGGATGCAAGCACGCCAGAATATACATACCTTAATTTAGACATGACCTTAACGCGAGTACTTTTGCAGTACAGCAACATATTTACCCTTTCATAAATAACAAAGTAATAATGCATAATTATTACTTCATCTGTGCGCACAAATAGAACATACTTAATTAAAACTGGCTGCGAGCTAAAGTGTCCCACAATCAACTACACAACACCCATCATCGCCCAATAAATTCCTTGCTCATACTAGTGGTATTGTGTTCTAACAAGATCAGGGGCATTCTCGAACCCAAAACGGTACTTTACTAAAAAAAACCTATCACATACAAGACAAGCATGAAAACAGGCTGTTTTACTAAGTTACACAATCTCGCGGAGGGGAAAACTGCCCAAGCGACAGAACGAAACACTGCGTATGTATTAAATCGAACAGTATCGTACGCCATACATTAAATTCCGTAATAACCGTCACCAACGTCATTCCAAATATGCATGTGTCACAAGAGGTCAGGCAACTTTTATCGCGTCAAAATCTGTAAATACCAAAACCCTAGCCAAAAATTGTAATATAATAAAAATAAACAAACGTAATTTAGTAAAATTTGAAAAATACAAAGCATTTTTTACTTTATATACTTACACAAATTAATACCTCATGCCTGCTTCAAACAAGCTCTGTTTAGTAAACCTTTCGGAGCAACATATTCTTGCCACCACATCATCTCATCGCACAACTAAACAAAGAGTAATTATATCTAAGTTTAAAAAAAAACAATACACATTTTTTATCACATATCTACCGTTCCACTATTCAAGCGTCTGCCACACACCACACTTCTCTAAAGATACAAATAGCCAATTAGAAACAATGATACCAACATATGCATACTCATTCGTAAAAATAAAAAAAGTTCATTACTTTTTATTATATACTTAAATTTATTATTTGATAATATAAATATTCTTTACAACTCCTTAATTTAACATAATCCATAACCATTTTTAATATAATTCGATTTTAAATTATTTATGACATAGAATCCAAAAAATGACTGGATAGATTTAGAGAAATTCCTAAATTTTCAGAAGAAACTACAACTACTATAACAAAAATTAAAAAAGTCAGTACTTTGTAATAGAGCNAGAAATTCCTAAATTTTCAGAAGAAACTACAACTACTATAACAAAAATTAAAAAAGTCAGTACTTTGTAATAGAGCATAGAATCTCTGGCCGTATTGTCAATAATGATAAGAACTTAAATCTGTGATGTATCATCGTAAAATAAAAATGTAGAGTATTCGCCCAATGTGTGCAGAAGCCAATCCGTGTTTCAACATTGAACTTCTTTTCTNCGTAAAATAAAAATGTAGAGTATTCGCCCAATGTGTGCAGAAGCCAATCCGTGTTTCAACATTGAACTTCTTTTCTGACAACACGATAATAAAAATCGTTTGGTATAGAATTTCAGGTTTGATGATTGGTAGGTAAACAAAGCCTCATAGCTGTTTTCATAATTACTCTAACCAGATTTAAATGCAATTTAATTAAAACTGGTAAAATTATTTGCTTCGTATAACTGTGATGGTTTGTGGTAGGTCAATATTGCGTACATGCGCAGAATACGAATGACCATCTATTTCAACTTTAGTCTATGATGTTCGTCAGCAAATATATAGTTTCGGGACACTCGGGAGTAATTCTTTTTAAAGTAACGTCTCTAGCGAATTTGGTAAAAATAATGGATTAATGAGTGAATTAGACTCTGTTCGTATAATTAATTATTTCCAAATTAATTTATGTACAAAATTAGTTTTTACACCATAGAATTGCCTTGTAATTTATTTCATTAAAAAATTGATTAAATTTCAAGGTTTTATTTTTATTGTTATTACATGGAATTTACATAAAAATATTTTATACGATCGCCTTAAGATTTGTAAATATATTTAATGAACATCTATCTGGAATCACATACCAATTATACTTTTCACTGGCATTACACATACTCCCAAGCCCCAGTGATTTTAGACTTTTCGGTCATCTTTCTAGCACCGCATGGGCTCTATCCACTTTTTCGCCAAAATGACTGATGGCGACCTTCAGTGATCGTCAGCAATATCGTAACCACAGTTGATGTAACAGAAATTACGGGCCAGTGAGATCAGTGAGTAACAGAACGCAGCCTCTGTTTGCCTTGCAATTTAGAAGCAATTTCTCAAAACTAGAAAAATTTAGATATCCTTCCCAGGCCTGCACTTTTCCATTATATATGGTAACTGTCAACTGACTTGGTCGATGTGTCTCAGGGCTGGTTGAGTGTAGAATTGCCCAGCGCTATAACCATGTGGAGAGTTAGCGATGTGGGTCGTTCGGACGATGGCCCAGGGAGCCCTCGAGTCCTCCATCAGTTTGCAGAGGATGTCACATACTTACTGTTACACTATTTACACCTTATGACAAGACTGTATGCTGTCTTGTATGCCTGAAATATGCTAGAAAATTGTGGATGGTGCTACAAGGTGTGTAGCGCCCTACACGTCCCGGAGGGCAATGAATCAACACTCATTGAACTTTGTATAGCTGTTTACTCACTGTGCTTGATTACATGTGAATAATGAAATAAAACAGACCCAACACTTACGGCCTTAGCGTAAAAATGAGCGTGGTGTTTTGCAGATATGCTGTAACCTTAAGATCTCTGGTGAGAGTGCGGGTGGCTCTCTCCTCGGTACAGCAAAGAAAGAAAAATAATGTTCCAGTTAAATAAGTAACTATTGCAACAAAGTGATAACAGCCTAAAGAATGGTAACAAGGGAGCTCATAGAGCGGGCAACCAACACCACTGTTATTGCCCGAGTACTAAGTAGAACTGCCAGAGTGACATCGGCTTCCGTCACGAGTGAGAGAACCAACGTCAAACCCCCAATTTTAAAACAAGACATGAATACTATGTAATATTATGACAATGGTGGAAAATTGTATAAATTAAATTAAATACATTGGGACACCCATGTTTATTAACAAATGTCTGTTAATCGATGGGGAAGTTGATGGGGAGTGTCACCAAACTAAATCACATGTTACAAGGATGGAGACCTTTATAGGCAATCTACCTTTTTGAATACATTATTGCTCTTTTATAACTAAACATTAAATAGTCTACTACAATTTCTTGAGAAAGTGTTTGTATTTAACTTCCTGTGGTGCGTTTTTATTTCACTTGCTACAGTGTTGCCAGGTGGCTGTTTCCTGAAGGGATGGACGAGTCCACCTGGGCAAAGGGGTTTGAGTTGCAATGCTCGATTGCTCTTAATACAATACAACACACCCTGACTGTAGCTGTGAGTGTGATGATGTTGTTTGATGTGTTTGGAAAAATGCTGCGCACTATTGGGTTACACTTCGGGTTACTTCGCAGTTCAGCTTCGGCGTACAGGCCAGTTCGACACCACTTGGTGCTGCATCACGTCGTATGTCGCGGCACGAGCTGCTACGATGTAACGACAAATAGCCTGTGCACCCAATGGCTGTGGCTTTGGGGTAAACACAATTTCGGATCGCAGACCTGTTTATTAAAATAGTTTCCTCCTGTAATAAATAAGTAAGACATTCTCTTGAGTTATGTAATCGTTGTTGGCAAAAAGGTGCAAGTTCCATTCGTGTCAACTTGTATTACGCACTCTTGGCCTGATGTGGTTGGTGCGACCCGGCATAGCTGGTGCAGTTGATATGACTGCGGCGGTCAGAGTGGGCACAAGGCGCTAGTGGACGCATGGTTCACAGCACAACTCATATGAAACTTAAAGAAGATTGTATGATTGTATGCTCTTCACTTTTGACAGAGGGCAGATCGGGACGAAGATTTCTAGGCTGGGATGAGCTAGGATCTCAGTCAGAAATATAAAGGTTACTACTGGTAGCTGATGGAAGGGTCGGATCATTGCAAAAATGATACAATGGTCCACCAGCTATCTGGAGTGGCTCAGGATAGCACAAATCTTTTATACTGGATGCTCATTCTGTGATCATCAGCCTCGGCGTGAGTTTTCTCCTCAGACAAACAAATAGTAAGATTATGGCGATTCTAGAGCACGGATGGATGAAGACAGATCTCGCATCCATTCACCATCTTGGTTAACATCACAGGTAGAGATCACACTGGGTGGCCTGAGGCGGCCATGTTTTAGGCAAAATTAATTGTTTCACCCGAAAATCACTTCAGAAATTAATTATTTTCCTAAAAATTACCATTTTTATTTTAAAATTCCAAAAAAAAATTGAAAAGTGTCCCGATCGAGTCCTCAAATCAGCAAGGTGGATTCGAGGATCCTCAATGCTAGAGCCCAAAATTCCTCAGAGGAGCAAGCATATTCAAGACTATTAGTAGAATCAGCTACTTAGTCCTCAAGGCAGTAAAACATTCCATCTGCTGCTATATCCGTGTTTTGACTGCCTGCAGATTACTTTCGGGGTTCCACTATCGTGGAGGGGGGAGGAGGGGTGTCCATCCTTACGATCATTGACCGGGATTTGACTTATTCCGTGGTCCTAGCAGCTGGGGGAGCTGTGTTTCGCTCGTCCATGTTTATAAGGTGGGCGACCTGTGAAGGAGTCAGTTGTGGACTGATCGAAATTCGTGGGGGCACCTATGGTTTTAGTTTTACGAGTGAGGCTATGTGATGTGTTTGTGTGGGGGGTTTTGGATGACCTGGCTAGCCTCGCAGCATTGCGGGTCCAGAAATTAGGATAGCACCAGCACTGGATTTTATGTTGAGGATCCATGCTTGTTTCATTATTATGTAATTTCTCCTTATAATTAATTATTAGGGTCTAAGTTACAGTCGTCGTTTATGCAACCCCACCCTCCCCTCTTGAGCGAACTAGAAATAATTAAATCGCGAGGTGCTTCAATAGTTGCAATGTAGCAGCGAGTAAATCTATGTGTTAGAATTCAGAAAATGTTATTTTTAAAGTTATTGAGTTTGCATTATGTTAAAGGCCATGCAGGTACATTTGTTGTTATTAGTGTGCAAAATGTTGACATACTTATGATGTGTAAGGGGTTCCAAGGATGGAACCAAGCTGGAACCCTTGGACTAACCCATCGGCGAAACAAACTGGAAAATGAAATACACTTATGTAAGGACTGTTGGTAGCCATGCTCTTTTGAGATTTTAGTAAAGAAATTAATATAATTTATTTGGCTACTGCATTTTTGACACTTCCTATTGCTTCGGGATCTTATTCCCCACTGTTTAAACGCACTTGGGATCACGTACTACTGATATCCCAGCCAGCAGGCCTGTCGACGTCACACAGGTGGGAAAGACGTCGATCGTCGCAGTGATAGCTGCACCGACGTTTTTTCCAATTGCAGGGGCACCTGATGGCTGCTGCTTTCGGGGGTACACTGTATTGGGCCGCTTGTTATTTTCCTCCAAGAATTACCTCTTGAGATAAATAAAGCAAGAAGGTAACTTGAGTCATGTAGTACATGACGAGGCGGGTGTGTTCTGTTCTTGCGGCCCCATACTGACTTTGTCACGGACGAGTGTTCACTTCGGCCTGGTGTCGGCTAGGTGGTGTAAGTGACTGCGGAATTGCAAGTGGTCACGAGAGCACGTGTGGATGTGTGGTTCACGTCACTTAATTGTTACTAAATGCTAAGAGATCATGTCTCGAAATTTATCACTTTCATCTCTTTAGCATTGACTTCACTTATAACCTGCTGTAACAGATAAGGTCTCTTGAATTAACTCTCAGTGTCAAGTGAAATTAATCAATAGCTGAATAACGACCTGTTATANATTAACTCTCAGTGTCAAGTGAAATTAATCAATAGCTGAATAACGACCTGTTATACGCTCAGTTATTAGGGTTTCAACCCCTTGGTTACTCACAGTTAGGGGGGTGGGGCTAGAGGCAGAATTAAAGAAAAAAAGGTAAATAAGAGAGCTGCTACAGTGCCTGCTTCCTCCCTGCTTCACGATTATATGTATATTAGTTTAAATTGCATTCTAACTAATCAACCATAACTTGTTCAACTATGTCAAAAGGTTTTATGTGTCTTCTTTTCTTCCAGATAATGGAAAGACTTTTTCATACACAAAATAATTTCTTTATAAAATGTATCATGACTTAGTTTTTATCAATCTCTGTACATTCTAACACCACCGAAGTTATAGGGCCTATGCTCAGATATAATATTCGGTTGATGGAATGTTTATAAGGGCTCCAGTCACTTAGTGTTGCTGCAGAGCGACACAAGACTCTCTCAGGGGTGTTCTGCTGTGACTTACCCAAGCCTATAATTTGCGTCTCATTCGCGATGGTCAATGGAATACCCAACAGTAAGTAAGTAACTAAATAAGTAACTAAGTAAGTAACGAATAAGTAAGTCTCTCTTGAGACACGCTAGCCCTCCCCTGTGAATGCGAGAGTATGAAGTTCTATCATGCGCTCTACCCATTGCGTCTCCACGGCACAGGGTCGTTGCGGGGGCGGGNATGGAATGCTAGAGCATGACATTTAACTTGCCATCTAAGATGTCTCTCTTGGGGCACATCTGCCCTCCCCTGAGAATGCGGGAGCGTGATGTTTTAACATACACTCAATCCACTAAGCTACTGCAGCCCCCATTGAAATGGAATACTAGAGCATGACATTTAACTTGCCATCTAAGGCGTCTCTCTTGGGACATGCCCGCCCCCTCCCCTGTGAATGCGAGAGCATGAAGTTGTGCTCTACCCATTGCGTCACCGCAGCACCCTTGCTATGGAATGAAAGAACGTGAAGTCCCCCCGTAGCCCCGAGGCAGGCGTCTATCTTGGAACATGTCTGCCCTCCCCTGTGAATGCGGGAGCACGATGTTTTAACATACACTCTATCCAATATGCTACTGTGGCCCCCATTGAAATGGAATGCTAGAGCATTACATTTAACTTGTCATCTAAGGCGTCTCTCTTAGGACATGCCTGCCCCCTCCCCTGTGAATACGAGAGCATGAAGTTGTGCTCTACCCATTGCATCACCGTGGCACCCCTTTGCTATGGAATGCAAAATCGTGAAGTCCCGTAGCCCCCGAGGCTATGTCCTGGCAGGGGTCTCTCTTGGGAGCCACCATCAGTGTGTGAATGCAATAGCATGGAGTTGCGCTCTATACATTACATCACCACAGCACCTTGAATGCCAGAGTATGACATAACGACTGGGCGGTGACTTTNAGGAGCACGATGTTTTAACATACACTCTATCCAATATGCTACTGTGGCCCCCATTGAAATGGAATGCTAGAGTATGACATTTAACTTGTCATCTAAGGCGTCTCTCTTGGGACACGCCTGCCCCCTCCCCTGTGAATGCGAGAGCATGAAGTTGTGCTCTACCCATTGCATCACCGTGGCACCCCTTTGCTATGGAATGCAAAATCATGAAGTCCCGTAGCCTCCGAGGCTATGTCCTGGCAGGGGTCTCTCTTGGGAGCCACCATCAGTGTGTGAATGCAAGAGCATGGAGTTGCGCTCTATCCATTACATCACCACAGCACCTTGAATGCCAGAGTATGACATAACGACTGGGCGGTGACTATGGGAGCCACAACCAACATGGCCACCAGGGAATGAGCGAGAAAAAATAATTTTTTGGAACTTTTGAAATGTTAAGAAATTTTTTAACTTTTGAAATATAAAATCATACTTTTGAAATATTAAATCAATCTTTTAAAAACATTAATTTGAAAAATAAATTGTTGAAAATAAATTAATGAAATTTTTTTTGCCAAAATTTTGGAAATTTTTGGAACTTTGGCAAATTTGCCACTGGCTGACAATATAGCCGCCGTCAAACCGGAATGCAAACTCATGAGGTTTGTCATTTCCTTACCAAGCTTCTGGCTCCCTGCTCCCTGTCAAGACGCTGCATTAGAAACAACTATATATAGCTACTTGCGATGTTTGATTAGGGAGGGGGAGTGGAGGTATGTGTTTGTTNACATGGCCACCAGCGAATGAGCGAGAAAAAATAATTTTTTGGAACTTTTGAAATGTTAAGAAATTTTTAAACTTTTGAAATATGAAATCATACTTTTGAAATATTAAATCAATCTTTTAAAAACATTAATTTGAAAAATAAATTCTTGAAAATAAATTAATGAAATTTTTTTTGCCAAAATTTTGGAAATTTTTGGAACTTTGGCAAATTTTGCCACTGGCTGACAATATGGCCGCCGTCAAACCGGAATGCAAACTCATGAGGTTTGTCATTTCCTTACCAAGCTTCTGGCTCCCGGCTCCCTGTCAAGACGCTGCATTAGAAACAACTATATATAGCTACTTGCGATGTTTGATTAGGGAGGGGGAGTGGAGGTATGTGTTTGTTAGATAAAATACAATAATTCGTTTGGAGGTCGAAATATTTATCATCATTCTAGTGAGTGGCTGTGCTCTGCCATCTTTATGAAAATCGAACCCTCAGGTTTTTTGCTTTAGGTATGTAATTTTTTTCAGTAATGTTTTTTTTACTATTTTTTTAGATTTTTGTGAAATTTTTTTTCGATTAAATTTAAAGTCATTGGGTTAATTTTCAATGCCACCCCGATCCAACCTGGTAATTGGGGCCATTAAATTAATTTGTTCCTCGATTTTTTTTTTTTTTGTTTTATTTACAATAATTTCTTAATTTTTGAGTTTAAGGTTTAGGGTCAAGCTCAACATCCATCATGGTAATCGGCTCAGTAGTGTAATAATTTTTATGAATTTATTCTATTCTTACCATTATTTTCTATTTGTGGGTTTAAGGTCGGAGTCATCAATGTAATTTTTTCTTAGATTTTGATATTTTTTCTGTTGTTTGTAATTTTTCTCTATTATTTATGTTTGAAAGTGGATATAAAGGTGTGGGGGTGTGTTGGTTAGGGTGCAGGGAGGAGCAGAGGGGAGGGTGGTGTAATGTTACATGTTCTTGATGTTTAGTTTGTCTTATTTTTGCGATTTTTTGCGATTTTTTTAGGATTTTGGTGGGGGAAAGGTTTAGGTGAGCAGGGCATGGGGAGGATTGAGAGGAGGGGTGCATGTAGGGGGGCGAGGACATGGAAGGTGCAGGATGGTGATTGGGGAAGACATGGCCATGACTGTTGATCCACCAGATCTGCTGGACCTGGCTCGGAGCCTGGCATCAATTTTTACTTCTCTGAGGACTAAGTGACCCATTTCACTAAGAGCCTTGAATATGCTTGCTCCTCTGAGGACTTTTAGGCTCTCGCATCGATGAGCCTTGAATCATCTTTGCTCATTTAAAGACTCGATCGTGTTTTTTTTATTATTTTTTATTTTTTGGTGAGAAATGTGAATTTGGTACAGTTTATTAATTTCTGAAGTGATTTTTGAATGAGACAATTCATTATTTCGATAAATTGGCAGCCCCGTGCCGCTGAGATTGACCTCCACCTGTGTCATCAACAGAGATGACGGACGTATGCGAGATCCGATTGCGTCCATCCATGCCCCTGAATCGCCACAATCATACTACTTACACAAAGCCAGTGCTAGACTGTCATAGCCCCTCAGGGTGCACCTTGGTTGCCCCCGATGAGATTCTCTGTACTATTTCATATGCTCGTTCTTCGCGTTTAAGTTCCCATCACAATAGTGCGATGTAGCCGATGCGACACAGAGCGATGTGACGTCACGCCGAACCAGCCAATCGTAGTTCATATCGCTCGTGACGAGCGACAGCTCGCGACGGGAGCCCTAGCGATGAGCCTGACTTGCCTCAGAGGCGATAATATCGCTGGTGACGAAACAACCAATTAGGAGCGATAATATAGAGATAATAAAAGTAACTATTATCATGGTTGTAAACAAGGGGAAAGAAACTAGAAGCAGGAAACTTAGTGAAATAACGTTTACTTTAAAACGAGTCTTGAAGAACTTCTGATTCAAGAGGTAGAGAATAGGCAATAATTTGTACGATATTTCTAGTCGGGAATACTGCAGTTAGATGCAAAATTATACAGCCTGGGTGGATATAGTTAGCAGTTTGGCCCTCCAAGATATGTTTTGTGGTATTATACAGCTTCTTAAAATACTGCCAAAAACCATGTTTATTTGTGTGTTGTAAATTATCACCCGGCAGATGGCTGGCTGCTTCAAATGTTTTTCTTCTATTAGCTGCATGACGTCGAGTCACGCTATTGTGAGGAGCATTGCCGGCTTGCATTGTGTCATCGCTGTGTTTCGCTTCATTGAACTGCCGCATCGCACCACACAGCGCTAGTGTGAAGACGGCTTTAAGGTTAAACACAGATGTGGTTAGGTAACTGGACCTGTGCGCCTTGCGGTCGGGAAGTGACGTCAGTGAATGATGAATGAACTTGAGGCAGGATGGTGTCCTGCNAGCACAGTTGGGAATGAACTTGAGGCAGGATGGTGTCCTGCCTATTCCTAGACTGTCTGTACCGCCTTGCGTCCCCAGCTGCACCAACTGCATCACACACTACTTTAGCACCCTCGGTGTAGTCTGGCGAGTGCCGCAAACGAGTGTGGTGCAAGTGCAGTGTAGTGCTAGCAGTGTCCAGTGTCATCGCACCTTCCCCTTCCCTCAGCAAGCCAGCCAGCCTTAGTGAGAGCGCGCAAGCGAAAGAGAGAACGAGAGAGATTGAGAGAGAGAGCGCGCGAGTGAGAGAAAGAGAGCGAGCGAGTGAGAAAGAGAGAGCGAGAGAATGAGAGATAGCGTGAGAGCGAGATAGAGAGCACGAGTGAGAAAGAGAGCGCGTGAGCGAGTGAGAGCGAGCGAGAGAGAGCGAGAGAGACAGAGAGAGCGCGAGAGAGCACGAGTGAGAGAGAGAGAACGCAAGCGAAAAAGAGAGATCGCAAGTGAGAGAGAGAGAGAGAGCGCGAACGAGAAAGATAGCGCGCGAGAGAGCGCGGCCCTTCAAACCCCCTTTCCAAAGGCTCTGGAGTCCGTGCCTCGCACCCCATCACACCCTTTTCTCGCGCGCGGCCCTAATTTTACAAGTTTTTCTGAATTAGAATCCCAGGCAAGTCACTCGTGTATTTTAATTGTCTTGGTACTGTTTCACATGTTTCTGTTTTCATCTCTAATGATATTGCTGCCAATGAGACGTCAATGCCTACCTACCATCTAGGCTTTCAAGAACTTCACTAAAATGTATATTTGCACTCACGTAGAGGAAGGTAGGCTTATTAGTTATCAGTAACTTTTTGTTTTATTTGCGACTGCCCTGAATTGTTTAATAAAAATAAGTTTTGTCAAGCTTACCTTAAAATTAATTGAAAAAAATATATTCCAGTTGTCGTTAAATTTTGTGCAAATTGTTTGGTTAATTTTATTGTTACATTACAATAACAGTAAAATTTTAAATTATAAATGTAATTTTGCAAATAAAAACATTATATCTAAAAAAAAAAAATTATTTAGGAAAAAGGAGTCACAGATAATGTCTAAAAGTTGAACAGTGTGTGGTACAAATAGAGAATGTTTCAAAAATATTAATCCTATTTCAAAAGTATAACAGTTCCTACTAAAGACTATTGATTGATCATTATGCTTACTGTAAACATTTATTTAATGTTTAGTTTTGGTCAAAGTTTCTTGCAATGTTTATATTTTAATGCAATATTACTAATATATCCAAGATTGCTTTCGTTTTCAGTCAACGTAATATTAATGGTATATACACACCGCCTATCCAATTTACTAGGAATAGGATTTTCAATACTTTTAACCTAAATATTTAAATATTTTTTTTCAAAGGCATTGTTATGGTGTTGAGATTTATTTTAATAATGTTTTGATTGTTTAATCCTTCCTTTCAGTAATGTTTTAACTGTATTTAATTTTTTTGTGTTCTTCGTTTTATGTTTTCAGTTTTTTGTTTAGTTTTTCCGGAAGTAGTTTTTTTTGTAGTGCTGCATAGGCATGAAGTTGCCGGAAGTAACGCTTCTGACAGGACCTTTAATTACGGTGGACGTGTGAAATATCGCCGGGGATAAAAAAAATCAGTTTTAATCCCCGGCGCCAGCATAAGAAATGTTTTTACAGTAAAAGCTAAAATGAAATTATTTGATTAGGTTCCCAGAAGTTAGCGCTAATCAAAGGACGCCGCGACACGTAAATAAAGAAGGCGTGTGCGTGTAGAAATAATTTTTCCGAGTGGTTCCTGTCGTGGCTTTTGTCGAAGCGCCGCCGCTTAGCGCCTGGCGCCATGATAGTGGGTAATACGCCGTATTTTGTTGAAGTGACTTCACCCTTGTACTTATGCCGGCGGAGCTTCCGGGCGTCAAATTGTTATTTTGATTTGAACAATCATGAATTCTGCTTGAACTTCCAAATAATATGTTAACGTTTCTATGGACAAGATTTGAGTAATACATTCCAGTGGTCCGTGTGCTGCACCGACTAGAGTTAGCGCTGCAGCAAATTTGATTTTGATGAACCCTGAGAAACTTGTCAAGTGATTAAATTACTCGAAGGAAGCCTCATTAGTGAGAGGAGAAATTTAACTTTTAATTCTTTGATGATTTTTTTTTAAATTAATTAATATCTTGAAGCAGTCAACTTAACTTTTATTTTTAAATTACGCGAGACAGGATTTAAGTTTAGAGATCAACATTAAGGCAATTCGATTATATATATATATATATATATATATGCCAGCTCGGAAGCAGCACTCACAGTTTTATAATTTTTGATAATTTCAGGAATTTAAACACTTATTGGAAGTATGACGGCTCTCTGAAGTTATAATACTCCTTATTTAGATATTGAACTTTTAATGTTGCATTTACAGTTTCTAATAGAGAGACAGAACATAAATTGCATAAAGTATATTTTATTTTCTAAAGAAAATTGTAGCAAATAAATTTACATTGAAGTATTTCTGCTTTCATTTCTCTGGTAGTTAGAAAATTCTGCAGAAATGTTTACCAGTGTTTTATTTTTCTATGTGCTATGTGTACATATGATTGAATGCATATACACTGAAGAGCCAAATAAAAACTGGTATAGGCGTGCGTATGCAAATAACAGAGGTATGGAACCAATCAGAGTAACGCGATGCGGTCGGCAGCTAGATCGGTTACTGCTGCTACAATGGCAGGTTATCAAGATTTAAGTGAGTTTGAACGTGGTGTTATAGTCGGCGCACGAGAGATGGGACATAGCATCTCCGAGGTAGCGATAACATTTTGGATGTTCGCGTACGACCATTTCACGAGTGTACCGTGAATATCGGGAATCCGTTAAAACATAAAAAATTCGACATCGCTGCGGCCGGAAAAAGATCGTGAAAGAACGAGACAAACGACGACTGACGAGAATCATCAAACGTGACAGACATGCAACTCTTTCTCAAATTGTCACATATTTAAATGCCTCCTGCATACCTTCAGACATTAGTCGAGTCCATGCCACGTCGTCTTGCGGCACTTCTGCGTGCTCGCGGGGGCCCTACACGATATTAGGCAGGTGTACCAGTTTTTTTGGCTCTTCAGTGTAGCTTGTACCTTAAGTGTTAATGTTAATATCCACTGTCACACCAGATAGTGTCACCAACACTAATTATCTCAACCAGCAGTTATCATTCTTTATTTACAAACCACTTTTTTATTTTCTCACAAAACAATTAATACTAATAACAGCCCCTTTCTATGTCATAAAATGCTATATATTTCAAACTATGGAACAGATAACCATGTGGTGGAATGAAATACATGTCTTACAATAAAGCATTGCTTAGAATTATCACAAATGCTCCATATGCCCCTCTGCAGACGCATGACATACATCAAAACTACAGTGTGTTTAGATAAAACGTTGTATTACACAATTACTTTAAATAAATGTGATAACAGAACCGATACATTTCTTTTGATGGCGGCTATACTGATTTCGCTCTTATAATTCGTAACATTTTCCAACAACATAAGTTTATTTATGAGCGCTCATTGCCAAACACAATTTGTATTTTTACTGAACATCCTTGTAGACACCATTGACGAACGTGAACGATAGTTACAAAATAAAGTTAATACTTAATATTTTGGCTGTGACAAGCATATACACAATTATAGCCGAACATAAACTTTTACACACAAATCAAAATAGTTTGTTAATTTACTGCCAGCTTAAAAGTGACCTCTTTGGTAGCGGAAATTATCGCTACGCCAAACTAAGGTAACTTCTATTCGGGTTGAGAAGATCAATATTCGAAGTTTGGCAACCAAAAATTTTCGCCACTACGTGAGCGCTAGTGTCGCATGTGTACCAGATTTTCTCTATTTTCAACATTAAAAATCGGATAATTGCTATAATCATATATCAAATATTAAATAACTTTGTAACTAAGTAAAATCATTCTCTTTAATCATTCACGTAAATTAAAATTTTATTTAGAAGTAACCTTTTGGAACACTGCGCATCTAGCGCTGAATATTTTCCCTATTCGAAACTCTCCCATAATAAATCACGTTTAGTTCCTAACCTGACTAGAATAAACGTTGTCAAACTTTCTTTTAAGAACTTTCTTTTTGTTCCTGGGTATAAAAAGCGTTAGTTAAATTGTATTGTATTGAATTGGGAAGGGGCTTATCATCGTCCCCAGGTGTTACGCCTAAAGGCTTATCAGGAGACGGCTAACAAATTAAGTTATGACCGAACTTAAACTAGATTAGTTTAGTGCGTAATCCATATTTACACTCCGCGTAATCCACATTTACCTGTTGCGTTAGCTATCTGTCAACGGTAATGAAGCGATCGCTGTAGTAACGACATATGCTCACTTTTATAGGCCACGCTCACAGTAGTAATTTTGTTTGGTTTTCCATCCCAAATTATTTCACAACGCGTACCTGGAACCAACAAACAACAGTAACTAATTTTTTTTTTAGATCATTATATTTTAATGACACAGCTTTATACGCCTCTTTTTTCTTAGGGGTTGAAGTTATTACGCCTTATAACCTAGGATTCGAACCCTGAACCTACCGCGCCGCAGACAGGCGGCAAGAGTTAGTTAAAGTCGCTTGCTCCTTGTGACGAGTCACGTAACGTCGGACGCCACGACTGACTGGCGAGGGTCAACAGGTTCTCGTCGACAGCGCGTAGGTTCAGCAGGCAGCTTGCTCGTGACGTCAGCAGCGCCGTGTTGGGGTCTATAGGGGTTGTTCCCTAAGCCGCAAACCCTCTCGCCTTATCTCCGCGACCAGGCCCGTAGTCTGCGATGGCGGGGTCGCGGCTCGCGTGACGTCAGAGCGTGTTGGAACCCGCCCGACCGGAAACTCTCTTTCTGCCGGCCGGCAATCTCCCCGTTCCTCGTCTGTGCTCTGGGGAATTGATCACTGCGACCGCCTTCCATCTTCCTTCCCTCCCTGCAACACGGGCTCAAGATCCGGCCTACACGAGCCACCATGGGCCTTTCAGCCTTTCGCGGGAGAGCGAGCACTTCTGAAGTCAATATTTGAAGAAAAATAATAACACTCAGGCCGTGTTTAGTATTTAGCAGCATTCAATTCGGACACTGCAGTAACTTCTTCAAAGATGGTTGCGATTTGGTAATTTAGTATTTTAGCAAGTTCCGTCATTTACTAAAAACTAAAACACCAAAAAACGTCATAACCTTAGTCGGCTAATTTTGGCCACGTGACTTGAGTAAACCAAAAATGCCAACTCGGACACCCCTCACACTCTGTTAACAGAAACCTACGCTACCGTACACTCGTTAAGTTGGCAACGAATTAAGTAAAATAGCTCCAAGTCTTGACGTTGTGTTACGAGTGTAATGTTTACATTTACGACACCTCAATTTATTTTTCCCCTGACACGCGTTAGATAATTAACTGTCATATTAATAACGCATTTAGATACACAAAATTTAAAAGGTTTTTCACTAGACCTACGTGTGAGTAAAATCAGTAGACCAATGGCAAAGCAAATGTCACATTATGGCAGAGTGATACAGTTTTGAATAGAAAACTAAATCTTAAGCAGGGCTTTTAAAAGTGCCAGATTAATCGTGGGCAGTATGTACACTGTTATGAAACACTATGGTAAGTTTATCTGATTGAGTGCGTTTTTCAAGAATTTACATTGTTTTGACAGAACAGTTTGTGTTTGTAGTCAGTTGTTTTTTTTTTGTAGGATAAAATTAATCTTTTTTTTAGATTTGAGTAACTTCCTATAATATTTCAAAAAATATGCTACAGTTTACAAATTTAACGTTTTATTGTTTTGACAGAACAGCTTGTAACTGGAGAGAGTATAAACTAAAATTATTTTTTTTAAATTTAAATAATTTCCTATGAAATTTTAATTAAAATCTTAGTGCAGTTTAAAAAGTTAAAATTTTTAATTAAATGAACACTTAGTCATCACGGGGCCGCGGAGGTGTAGTGGTCAGACAACTCACATCCCACCAAGGCGAACCGGGTTCGATTCCCGTCGGAGTCTCTTCCGGATTTTCACATGTAGGAATCGTGCTGGACGATGCCGCAGCTCGGCGGGTTTTCTCGGGGATCTCCCATTCCCCGCCCTTGCATACCGGCGCTGCTCTATCCTCAATTCACTTCACCCTCATCGGCTCTCAAGACCTCGATGTTAACTCCTCCCCTAGAACAGGTGCAGCGCCTACAAAATGTTAAGTACGCAACGTTCACAACACACATGTATCTCGGGTTGTCTAGCGTTATGCTCGAATTTCGAGGGTAGCTAGGTAACCCTGCAATTGCTATAACATTCCTCATTTGACTGTATGATATCCCAGCTGGATGAACCATGTCTTTGCATTTCTGACTCGCATACGGAAGGTCTTGTATTCAGTTCCGGGCCGCTTTGATAGAGGAGTTTTATTCCACGTGATTTTACACCAATGTTACCGGTAAATGCGGGTGCAATTAGTTCGTTTGTGACAATCTTAGTCCTCTTCAACTTTTGGCGTACGCACGTAAAGAAAAATATTTTAAATTACTTACTGCTAGCTCTGGGAAACTATGAGAACACTTTTAGCTGCAGGACAATCTCTACGTTTCTATTAAGTAAAGGGACTGGTGAAAAGAATATAGGTTAGTGACAAAATACTACAATCTACCATAAATCTCATACAATGTACACCATTACCCTATCTATACAACTCTACATATGCATCTTACATTTTTGAAAACAGTGCCGCAGCTAATTAACTGTAATCATCTTCAACATGTCTGCCGTTTTTTCTTCTTCACCTCTTCAACAGACTGAAAATATGCCCCCTTTCCATATACTCGCGACATTGGAGAACAGGCAGAAGTCAGACGATGCCAGATCTTGAGAGCACGAGGGATTGGCGAATACAAGGGACGATGTGTCTGCTGAACCTCTTACACATAGAGGAGATTTTGTGAGCGGACGCATCGTCCTAGCGCAGAATCTGTGACATGTTATTCCAAGGACCCGATGTTTCCTTCATCTCGACATTCTCTCAGCTAAGTTCAGCACCTCAGTTTCACAACTAATTTCACCTTCGCACGCTACTCGATTTTCACTTTTGCACTGACCCAGACAAGATTACACGACAGCTTTCTCTTTCGCCAAAGCCCAAAGGAATTAAGCGTTAAGGGCGTTGGTGTTAGGAATATTGGTTATTTTATGTTTGTAACACACATTGTTCAACTTGCAGACATTATCTGTAACTATCGGTTTTTTCTCAATTTTTTTTAGATTACGTTATTTTTATTTTTTTGGAAAATGACAAGGTAAAGTAAATTTTTTTCTGTTTTTGTACTGTAAAAATAAGATAAAACAAACCAGAAAATTTAAAAAGGGTGACTGAAAGATATTGTCCTAACTCATTGTAAGGTATGTTTAGCAAAAGTTGTCCTTTAAAAATTTAGGGGCAGCCACAAATAAAAAATATGCAAGAGTTTCCTAATTTTCAGTAATTTTTTGATATTGCAAAAACATTTTCTTGTAAAGTTTTATAGGCAGTCTTGAAGTAGCTCTTGGCATATTCTTTCAGTGTTAATTACACTGAAGAGCCAAAAAAACTGGTACACCTGCCTAATATCGTGTAACCCCTCCTCCCCACCTCCGAGCCCGTAGAAGTGCCGCAAGATGACGTGGCATGGACTCGACTAATGTCTAAAGGTATGCAGGAGGCAATTCACAGCATGAATCCTGCAGGGCAGTCCACAAATCCAATCTGCGCCAATTTGAGAAAGAGTTGCACGTCTGTCACGTTTAATGATTCTCGTCAGTCGTCGTTTGTCCCGTTCTTTCGCGATCTTTTTCCGGCCGCAGCGATGTTGAAGATGTGATGTTTTACCAGATTCCCGATATTCACGGTACACTCGTGAAATGGTCGTACGCGAATATCCAAAATGTTATCGCTACCACGGAGATGCTATGTCCCATCTCTCGTGCACTGACTATAACACCACGTTCAAACTCACTTAAATCTTAATAACCTGCCATTGTAACAGCAGTAACCGATCTAGCAACTTTGCCAGACGCTTGTTGTCTTATATAGGCGCTGCCAACCGCATCGCGTTTCTCTGATTGGTTCCATACCTCTGTTATTTGCATACGCACGCCTACGAGGTGTGTTCAAAAAATAAGGTGACTTGTTATTATGTGACTTTGTCTCTATAAATATTTATGTATTCATCAATATATATTTTGTCCCCTTCAAAGTAATCCCCTTCAGATATAATACACTTGTGCCAGCGCTTTTTGCCAATCCTCGAAGCACTTATGATATGCGCATTTTGGTATGGCATTGAAGTCTCCCAGGTCTTTATCTCCTCAATCATGGCAAACCTCTGTCCTTTCATGGGTCTCTTCAGTTTTGGGATCAGGAACAAGTCGCAGGGGGCCACGTCCGGTGAATACGGTGGCTGAGGCATGATTACGGTGTTGTTAATACAGATTCTTTGATCCATTGTTTGCGATAGCAAAAAATCGCCAAGCCCACCAAAACACGTCTAACATTTACATATGTCACAAACTAACTAACAATGCAAAATGGCTGATAATGTCAACATATGGTGGGGACATGTGTACCAACATAACAATAAAAACAATAGATAATCGAATTTACGTAGTCCTCGAAATTTGCAAAGTCATCTTATTTTTTGTACACACCTCGTATACCAGTTTTTTTGGCTCTTCAGTGTGTATATAGGTTTTACGTCCGAAGGTTGACGCACCCTCCATCCTCCCGTACTACAACTGTACTCAGATGAGTAAGACAGTGCATGGCACTTTCTCCTCTTCTGGTCTTCAAGTGCCTTCTTTCTTGTTTCCTCTACACGGCTTTCTACCGGATTTCTCAGTAAAACCTGCCCTCCTCGCCAATCAGTGATACTCCGACTTCACACATTGAAGCCTTTACCCAAGTACCACCTCATGGGTCATCAGAATTTGCCTGCTGCCACTGGTCATATTCTTCCAGTCTCTTGCCTACTTTTGTAGCAAAATTACTTCATAACTGGTGTAGGTCTTTGTCAGCCATTATTTTTCCCATATGCAGTCCTCTCCGATAGATCACCCCCTTTAGCTATTCTCTTATATCTTCGATCTTGATACACTCCATTAAGGCATGTTGCAATGTATCGTCCAATCCACGTACATCGCATTATGAGGAGGTGACCAACCCAAGAGTGTGCAATTTGGCCTTAAATTTTCCATCACCAGTGTACAGCTGCATACTATAATGGTTCATTGTCAACCATTTTCTTCCCTTTCTCTCTTCCACATCTGGTAAGAGCTCATGTGTCACTCTTCCTTTGTTAGAATTGCATTTCTTGCCATATCATAAGTGTGTCCTGCCTGATTTCCTTCCTTTCCTCTTTTGAGAGTATTCCCCTTCTTGATCTCTCAGCAACAAGGCATCTTTCTCTTGCCAGCAAGTCCACAGGCAGGACACCAGCTAATATGGGAAGTGCCTCATTTGACACTGTTTTATAGGCCTTAAAAACTGCCAGCAGTGCCGCCCTCTGAGCACTAATGAGCTTTCTTTTGTTCCATGGCAGTTCTGTGCTTGTGTGCCATATAACTGCTCCTTATGTCACTATTCCCTCAAACACAGCCTTATAAATCTTCCTTAGGGTTGGAAAATGTAGGCCCCATTATGTGTTACCAATATATTTTATTTTGTGGAATACCACCACAGCTTTGCGGGCCATATATTGCACATGCCCAATAAAGCTCACTTTGTCATCCAGCATGACTCCCAGGTACTTGAACTCCTTGAAATACTGGAGAAACACTGGGAACATCCCTTTGTCAGTGCTTTCCTTACCTGCACTGTTTTGGCAGTGTACCACGAAACTCTTTCTTTGAAGAAGCCCAGTATGACCTTGTATAGATTGGCCGGACATTTATTCCTCTTTAGCTGCCACATCACTTCCGGCCATCAGGCATTATCAAAATCTCCTGTTATATCTAAAAATATTGCCAGTGCATATTTCTCGTTGCTTCCAGTGACTGCCACCTTTACATCACTAAGTGCAAAATCGTTGCCACTTCCTTTGGTTTAACCATACCGCTACTCACTTAGCATTCCGTTCGCCTCCAGTGCAGCCACTAGCCTTTTGTTCAGGAGCTTCTCATAGATTTTGCCCAGGACCGGAAGAAATGTCAATAGTCTGTATGACTTTACTTCAGTCCAGTCTTTGCCATCACCTTTGTACAGTATTCTTACTGCACCTTGTTTCCATGGGCGAAGGAACACTCCCTCATTGAGACATCCATTATAAATATCCAGGAGTTGCCTTTTCAGTCTGGAGTAACTTCTTTTGACAATATCTGCCCCTATACTATCCACGCCTGGAGCCTTCCCATTTTCCATGTTGTAGACTCTTGTATTTACTCCGGAGTAAACTCCGGCGCATCCAATTCTTCTGACATCTCTTCCATAACAACTCTTTTAAGAGAGTGCTCCTTGACCTCACTTTCCAGGGAGTCATCTGGCAACAGTGTGTGGAGCAGAACATCCATGCTTTATTTCATATCAGTCACCAGGGTCCCATTAACTTTGATATTCGGCGGTGGTGTGGACTTTTTCATTTTGCCTGTCATTATCTTGTATACCGCCTCAAAGAGATCTTCATTTCCAATCCTGATGATATAGTCTTTTCTTCGCCCTGACTCTGTTGAAGTAGGTCTTTTCCTTCTTCCTGTACTCTCTTGCAAGTATTTTTCTCGCTTCACCTGTGAAGTCCTATTCTTTCTCTGAGCAAGCTCCTCTTCTCTTCAAGTTCCATATCCCACCAGGAGAGGTTGGGAAGCCCATGCCACGTCTTGCGAAGAACTTGTTCACAGGCCCCCTTAATAATTTCAGTTATTACCATGGTTCTTCCTGCAGATTTCCTTCAAGGAAGATTGCCTCCTTCGATATTTTCCTCCTCAACAGAGCCAGGTCAAATGCTTTCCAATCAGCCATTATTATTGATGTACCTTAGTTCTGGTTCCCATTACATTTTTTGTTGGCTCTCACATTTGTACTTGTAAGAAGCCCTACTTCAGATATGATTAACGTGCAGTCACTGGAACTTTCTAGTGACTGTCCAGTAACTTACCATTCAATCAGCTCTGGCATTCATGAGTATTACATCAATATTGTGCTCAGTCCCACTTGCTTGTGAAATGAATGTGGGGAGTTCTCCTTCCATATTTGCCACTTCCAAATTGGTCAAAATATATTGACCAATCAACTCTCCCTTTTCATATGTCTCTGAAGAATGCCACATTTCAAACTTGGCGATAATATCAACCCCAATGGCCACTGATTTCCCTTGTATAACATCCAGCACCACCATCTGTCTAGGTGGTATTGTGCCTCATCGCCATACTGAAAAAATGAAGACACTATTCATATTTGCATATCTTTATACTGGACTTGAGCACATACATGATGTGTGTTAACACACTATTCAGCATCATGACGTCAATTTCCCTATGGACTCCCATAAGTCCAGCTTTAGGCATTCCACCTGATGTCATTACAGTGCCTTTAAGACCAACCACCTCGTCAAAAGGGACGTAGGGCTCCTGAAACAGAACCAGGTCCAACTTCTGCCCCACCACCATTATGTTTAGCTCAGAGGTCACCACCACTGACCTTTGCAGGTTTACCTGCCCACACCTTATCTTACAAGCCATAGTCTGTTCTAGTGAGCTCCATAGACAGGGATCTCTGGTATGCTGGAAACTCTCTTGAATCCACTCTATGGTTGTGATCCATTTGCTTCCTCTTGTAATTAATGCATTTTTCCTCATACTGTTTTTCCATTCTTATGAAGACACTCCTCAAATTTGTGGCCTTTCTCAGCGCACCTCGAGCAAGCAACTCCGACATTACACCTCTTGGCGATACGCTCCCATTGCTGACATCTATAATATCGTGAGATATATATGTAGTCTCTCACCCTACAGCTGTCATATCCCACGAATATTCGCCCATCATTGATTAGCTTGCTCCTTACTCCTGGATCACACTGCAGCACCAGATTCACCCTGTCTGTGGCCCTCTTTCCTGTCCTATGAATTATATTGTCCTCCCTTAGGAAGGTCTCTTTGTCCATCTCTGTGGACTTAAAAAATTCTGCCTGTATATTGTATCCAGCAGATTGTTGTTGTCATCAGCCTGTTGTACGTCATATACAATTATCTTCGGACGTCTATTTTTTTCGGGACTTACACATATATACACATATATACATGTATGTTTCTCAGTAAATTAATGTTCTGGGAATAAGACTCTTTTTCCAGGAATATTAAAAAAAANACATATATACATGTATGTTTCTCAGTAAATTAATGTTCTGGGAATAAGACTCTTTTTCCAGGAATATTAAAAAAAACACAATATTATCTACAGTCAACAATTTTTACTTTTATCGTTTCAAATATATTCAAAGAAAAAAAATAGNAAAAAAAACACAATATTATCTACAGTCAACAATTTTTACTTTTATCGTTTCAAATATATTCAAAGAAAAAAAATAGTGGAACAAATTTGAAAATGTAATTTTTAGGGCTTTCCTGCGAAGTTTCCATATGGGGAAAAGAGAAAAGCACAAAGTGGCTTCAATAGTTAAATGCACTGGTTTACGTCATATGTAATAATATCCTACTGGTACAGATATAATTTGTGAGAAATTCAGCTTCCCGAGAAAGCATAGCACGGATTCTGGAGGGCTCATACCGGTGCTTCCTTCCGGCCAAATGTAATGCTCAGGCATTTAATTATTGTTAACTAGGGATTCCCTCTAATAGTTAAGACTATGGTAACTACAGGAAGGCAATAGGCGGTTGTCACCCGCGCAGCCTGAGCCGTGTGGTGGAGCCAGATAATGGGCTCCAGTGGTCGTCGAGCTGTGGAAATAGACGCCGCGCGGCGCATCTGGGGTTCCCGATTGCGCCCCCGCGGATTGGCGGCGCAATCGAGTTACGAGCGCCCTCCCGCGTCGCAGTTAACAACTTCGCCCCACTTCTTTTCCAAGTCGCCAGCTATTGGCCGGGCGGCGCGTGACAAATGAAGCGCGAAACTCGGCGCCCACGCACGCTCCGCTCCGCGGTATAAGTAGGCGATCTCCCGGTGAGCGACGACAGAGTGTGCACGCCAGCGCTGCGAGCGGACACTCCTGACACTACGTCCCCACCTGCCGTCGACCAGAGTGAGTACCGCTCCCCGTCTGCTCGAGCAGCGACAAGTCCGCGAGGCTCTTAAGGCTCAGGGCTTCACCTATAATACTGAAGTTATTCGTTTTCGTGACATAATTTCAGTTTCAGAGGTATTATTGGAAATCTTTTATTATAGAAAATTTAAAATTTACAAGCTGTTTAATAATTTTGTATCTAATTTTCACTTTGTGTTATTTCCTGCTTGCAAAAAGACAGGAACTTGTTAATAAAATATATATATGTTCCTGAATGTTTACAACAATTACGCACAAAGATATCAAACAACTCATAAAATACAAATTTTTTATAATCGTGCATTATCGTTAATTACCCTGAACATGAAATTATGACGCGAGAACGAAGAATTTCTGCGGAAGAGGTGAAGCCGATCTTTAAGGCCGGGATTACGATGACTTCACGTTTCACGTAGCACGTAACGAGCAACACGTTCACGTAAGCCGGCCACGCATTGACTAACGTGTTCCACGAATATCTGTGACGATCATTTCACGTAACGTTCACGTGATGGAAAAGCTTGTCAATGTCTAGCTTTTGCGTGCTACGCGATACGTGACTCTGCACCACGTGATCTCGCTGGCCAATCACGATAGGGACGTTGTTTTGTTGTATTTGTTTTTCATTTGTTTGTTTTTATTTTCGCGTTTTTGTCTGCTCACGTTCTTAATTCATGTACCACACATGTAATTTTCTCCCGGGAATGAGGACGAAAGTGTAATAGAGGTACGACTAAAATGATTTATTTTTTAATCCATAAAAATTTACGGAGCTTTATATTGCCGCAGTTTATTAATTATGTTTCTCAGATGAGTAAAATCATACGCATGAAACGTGAATTCATCGAAATCCCGGCCTAAGGTTCGGCCCTCACACGCCATGCTGGGGCCATGGTTGCCGTGGTGGCTAGAGTACTCGTCTCCACCAAGGCGAACCGAGTTCGATTCCCGGCGCGGTCTACCCCGGATTTTTGCACGTGGGAATCGCGCAGGACGATGCGAAACAGGTCGGTGGGTTTTCTCAGGGATCGCCCGTTTCCCCCGCCCTTGCATTCCGGCGCTGCTCCATGTCCACCTCACTTCACCCTCATCGGCTCTCAAGACCTCGCTGTTAAAATAGTCACTCCGTAATGTCACGTCTCATAACTTGGTCCACCCAGGAAGAAAATGTTCTCCGTCTTTTAACGGGTACACTCAGANCTCCGTAATGTCACGTCTCATAACTTGGTCCACCCAGGAAGAAAATGTTCTCCGTCTTTTAACGGGTACACTCAGATTTCAGCGTTATTCATTGACGTGTGTATTTTACTGATTTTTAGTCGTAGCTATTTTGGTATTTTGCTAGTTAATTTAGAGGAACTGAACTGCGAGTGGACAAAGGTTCATTGGCCGTGGTTACGTAAATCCAGATTTGGTGAGTAGGAAATATAAAAAATTTCAAATAAAAATAATTACATTGATCAGCAAATTTTACCCTTGGTGTACACCCGTGGGTATTGCAGTAGAATACGAATTACGTCAGAGTCTTTTTTTTTCAGATGATGTAACTTGACTTAAGCACCGATTACAATTGGCAGCGTCCGTGAAAGTGTTATCACCCTGGACCGAACATCATTTACCTCACATGACGTAGGCAGACCTCTATGTTTGCAAGTATGATGTCCGGAACTGAGTTTCCACAAAATGGTACAACACACAGCAAACAGAACGTTCTATTTTTNTTGCAAGTATGATGTCCGGAACTGAGTTTCCACAAAATGGTACAACACACAGCAAACAGAACGTTCTATTTTTTTTCGATTTTTCGCTATCGATCGTTTATTTTATGTGATTTACTGTGTGTAGCTTGTCTTTTCAACACACATTNTTTTTTTCGATTTTTCGCTATCGATCGTTTATTTTATGTGATTTACTGTGTGTAGCTTGTCTTTTCAACACACATTTATCGATCATAAAGCTCACACACATACACCGGCTTTCGTTACAGTGTAAAATTTGTACGTTGTTTATTTGGGTACTTGTAATTTACGTTTGTGTCCCACAAAATAAACTGTACAGACTGATCAAAGATTAACTAGATAGCCTCATAGGCGTACCAGAGGAAACGGAAATGACAATATTAAATTCATATTCCCACCGTGTAATCTGTGCAGGTCTGAAGTGCGCGACGTAGCGCCTGCTAACAGGCAACCACCACAACGTAAGAGCAATGTTGGTTGCCTACCTTGCTGGCGACAAAAATCAGATATTTCAAACGTGACGCTCGTTTCGCGGAGGAGTTGGTCGATGGTAACAAATCTGCTTAATGATGTTCACGGTAAACTGAGCACTTTTGATAGTCCTTCTTAAGATCTACTTTTATACACATGGAGTATTCTTCCGCTATATGTAAAATTAACGTTGTCGTGGGCCTCAGAATCTTATTCATGTATCGGTCAAGAGAAACTTTGACACTACAAGGAAAGTAAAAATATTTTATAAATGTGCTCATTTTTACACTTGCATGCTCTGTAAAAACACAAAACAAATAAAATAATTTCTGAATTCACAAAGTTTTACCTAACACTTTTAATTAAACGTTGAGTCGTGGGACTACTTTCTCACCGTCACGTCGTCGTTACCAACCTTACTGGGCTCTTGCCAGTCAGTGTGCGCATTTAATTACATGCACGTAGGAGCAGTGACATCTTTCAACGGTTGATTTCAAAAGTGCTGATATAACCGTGGACAGCTTTATAGTGCCAAGCGACTGCAGTCTGAGATACAAATCTCCGGTCAGGTCTGAGGTTTCCATTTACTCGTCTGATTCGTAGACTTAAGACGAGTTAGACAAATTCTCGTCTTCTGTGCATTTCATTATTATTTATTATCTATTTACTAATGGCTTGAAGGAGCAGTAAAGGAATAGTTGTCTCTTCTTACACGGGACGCATTACAAACTCATTTTTCACCAGCCATAAACTCATACATTGATGTAAAATATAATACACATTTAAAACTTACAAATGTATATGAATAATAATTTGTTTGGTTTCTACCTTAAACTAGTAGAAGAGTCTCATTACTTACACGCTCACTCACATGCACACACGCACAAACACAACTTTGCGGAATGCCAAACTCATCCCCTCATCCACAGGGGTGACTGAAGTAGTACTAATTTTATGATTTCTTGAGTCCACTGAAACTTTCAATATTTCTGCGTTCAATCGGCTGGCTGTTCTATGCTTTTGACGTGGCAGTGGAGAACCTGCTCGAATATAACTTTGTCTTGTGTAGCGGTATTAGCATACCGTTTTTTAATTTAGAGCGGGTTTTTAATCGGCGACTATCATCATTCAGGTAGGAAAACCACTTGTGAAGGTAACTAGGTCTGAAAGAATTTAGTGTTTTATGGAGTAATAATAGGNTCCGTAATGTCACGTCTCATAACTTGGTCCACCCAGGAAGAAAATGTTCTCCGTCTTTTAACGGGTACACTCAGAATTCAGCGTTATTCGTTGACGTGTGTATTTTACTGATTTTTAGTCGTAGCTATTTTGGTATTTTGCTAGTGAATTTAGAGGAACTGAACTGCGAGTGGACAAAGGTTCATTGGCCGTGGTTACGTAAATCCAGATTTGGTGAGTAGGAAATATAAACAATTTCAAATAAAAATAATTACATTGATCAGCAAATTTTACCCTTGGTGTACACCCGTGGGTATTGCTGTAGAATACGAATTACGTCAGAGTCTTTTTTTTTTTCAGATGATGTAACTTGACTTAAGCACCGATTACAATTGGCAGCGTTCGTGAAAGTGTTATCACCCTGGACCGAACATCATTTACGTCACATGACGTAGGCAGACCTCTGTTTGCAAGTATGATGTCCGGAACTGAGTTTCCACAAAATGGTACAACACACAGCAAACAGAACGTTCTATTTTTTTCGATTTTTCGCTATCGATCGTTTATTTTATGTGATTTACTGTGTGTAGCTTGTCTTTTCAACACACATTTATCGATCATAAAGCTCACACACATACACCGGCTTTCGTTACAGTGTAAAATTTGTACGTTGTTTATTTGGGTACTTGTAATTTACGTTTGTGTCCCACAAAATAAACTGTACAGACTGATAAAAGATTAACTAGATAGCCTCATAGGCGTAGTAGAAGTAACGGAAATGACAATATTAAATTAATATTCCCACCGTGTAATCTGTGCAGGTCTGATGTGCGCGACGTAGCGCCTGCTAACAGGCAACCATCACAACGTGAGAGCAATGTTGGTTGCATACCTTGCTGGCGCCGAAAATCAGATATTTCAAACGTGACGCTTTTTTCGCGGAGGAGTTGGTCGATGGTAACAAATCTGCTTAATGATGTTTACGGTAAACTGAGCACTTTTGATAGTCCTGCTTAAGATCTACTTTTATACACATGGAGTATTCTTCCGCTATATGTAAAATTAACGTTGTCGTGGGCCTCAGAATCTTATTCATGTATCGGTCAAGAGAAACTTTGACATTACAAGGAAAGTAAAAATATTTTACAAACATGCTCATTTTTACACTTGCATGCTTTATAAAAACAGAAAGCAAATAAAAATTATTTCGGAATTGACAAACTTTTACCTAACACTTTTAATTAAACGTTGAGTCGTGGGACTACTTTCTCACCGTCGCGTCGTCGTTACCAACCTTACTGGGCTCTTGCCAGTCAGTGTGCGCATTTAATTACATGCACATTGGAGCAGTGACATTTTTCAACTGTTGATTTCAAAAGTGCTGATATAACCGTGGACAGCTTTATAGTGCCAGGCGACTGCAGTCAGAGGTACAAATCTCCGGTCAGGTCTGAGATTTCCATCTACTCGTCTGACTCGTAGACTTAAGACGAGGTAGACCAATTCTCGTATTCTGTGCATGTCATTATTATTTATTATCTATTTACTAATGGCTTGAAGGAGCAGTTAAGGCATAGTTGTCTCTTCTTACACGGGACGCATTACAAACTCATTTTTCACCAGCCATAAACTCATGCATTGATGTAAAATGTAATACACATTTAAAACTTACAAATGTATAACTTATTATTAAACAAACCAAAGATGGAATTTGATCATCTTCTCACTCATTACTTACACGCTCACTCACATGCACCCATGCACAAACACAACTTTGCGGAATGTCAAACTCATTCCCTCATCCACAGGGGTGACTGAAGTAGTACTAATTTTATGATTTCTTAAGTCCACTGAAACTTTCAATATTTCTGCGTTCAATCGGCTGGCTGTTCTATGCTTTTGACGTGGCAGTGGAGAACCTGCTCGAATATAACTTTGTCTTGTGTAGCGGTATTAGCATACCGTTTTTTAATTTAGAGCGGGCTTTTAATCGGCGACTATCATTCAGGTAGGAAAACCACTTGTGAAGGTAACTAGGTCTGAAAGAATTTAGTGTTTTATGGAGTAATAATAGGNATCATTCAGGTAGGAAAACCACTTGTGAAGGTAACTAGGTCTGAAAGAATTTAGTGTTTTATGGAGTAATAATAGGGTATGAGTAGTTCTTCTATCTAGCTTAAGCCAAGACAATTTTCTTAGAGAGAAGCTATTGGTATCACTGACCTAATAATTCCCAACACAATTTACCAATGCACGCGTTTCAACAACGACGTGGAATTTGTTTACAGTTGATTTTAACATAAATACGCGCTTTTACAAAAAATAATGACATCTTGCGTAACTTGATTTTATAGTATTTTCGTTACAACTTAGTCAAAAGTAGCGTATAGGCCGTTTGCGGTTAAGCATTTTTCAAATCAACGTTTGAAAAAAAAAATCATTTTCCGTTATTGCATACATGTTAACATTATCGCTGGCTTAAATACACAATGCAATGTTTGTAGCATATCAGGAAAGTAGTCTCATGTCTTAAAGTTCCTATTAGAAGAAGGATGTTTAAATTTGAAGAAGCGTAACTTATTAAATAAAGTTTTTGTTTATTTTCTGCACAAAAAAAAGTAAGTATGACCATATCAGTAACATATACATGTTTTTAACGTTTCTGTAGTTCCATTTGGTCGACTCGTGAATAAAGTGTTCAGACCCATGACGATAATACTTTTACATATGGCGGAAGAATACAAGATGGGCTGAGAAGTAGATTCTAAGCAGGGTTTTCAAAAGTTCTCACTTGACTGTGAACAGCATATATATGCATATTACAGAACTGATTTCTGTAAGCAGCGTGCTAATCTTCGTGGGATAAACGTGGCTTTAGCAGTTGTGTAGTAAGGAAAGCAGATCAGTGTTGGGACACGGGGGTGGTTACCGTGCAGCAAGCCCGCGCACTCTACACCATATTAGCCTTATGGTGCGACGTTTCGCGTTCCAACATAACCAGATACAAATTCGCCCCACACTGGTTGTTTTTATAACCCACCTTACAAACTAAGAGGAGAGTTGGAGGTCCTAGTTAGTGCAGAGTGGAGAGATTTAGGAGGCTCTCAACATCTAAGTCTTGAGAGCTGATGAGAGTGAAGTGAGGTGAGTATGGAGTAGCGCTTGAATTCAAGGGCAGGGGAAACGGAAGATCCCCGAGAAAACCCGCCTACCAGTGGCTTCGTCCGGCAAGATACCCGCATGCGAAAATCCGGGAGCGACCCCGCCGGGAATCTAACCCGGTTCGCCTAGGTGGGAGGCGAGTAGTCTGACCACTANTGCGAAAATCCGGGAGCGACCCCGCCGGGAATCTAACCCGGTTCGCCTAGGTGGGAGGCGAGTAGTCTGACCACTACACCACCACGGCCCCCTCCTGGGTAAGGATGGGTCCTAAGAGAGTGTGTCTCAGGTCAAAGCCCCACATGCCCAGGAACGCAGGAAATATACTAACTACAGAACACGTGTATTACGGCTTTACTGAGATTGGGTAAACATGGCCGCAATTGGGGCCATGTCAACCTCCTATGCTGTCTTAAACTGGAATTCAAGTACGAAAATTGTCTCAAGTAATAACGAAATTTCACTCATATGAGTCTCGCCAGATCGTTCGTTTGGAATCACTCTGCGGATAGTATCCGATCGTGTAGCACCGAACTATGAATATTTGTTCTAGTTTGTTGCTGAGAGTTGTTTGCTTTCACTGCAGTGTTTTTTGGCGTTTGTGCGCGAAAAAGCGTGTTTGAGTTACAATGCCGTCTCTTCCTCTCTTCCCTTCCTCAGCCAGCAAATGTTTGTCTTGGAACTAGGGATTGGTGGCTACAGAAAATGTTCTCTATCTGTTCCGAACTGGTACGGATTAGTGATGCAACGAATATTCGCCCAAGTTAAATGGATAAAGAGCAGGCCGAGGCGTAGTCAACCTAAACAATAAACATTGTTAAGTTAACTAACTGCATCGCAGTTCCCGGGCTGTGAACAGAGGGCCTCGCCGGAGGGACCATCTCAGGCTAATCACTGCAAGATATCTGCTTTCGAGTAAGAGCGGAAACTAAGAACTTGTTGTAAAGTCTCCGACATTACGCTCACGGATACAGAGTTGTATCTGATATGAAGTACACTAGAACAGAAATAATAAGGCATTCCCGACTACGCCGCTGCTTCGCCGGCCTCGTTTGACCTCGTCAGGAACGCGTTATCAGGAGCACGTGTAACCAAGTACGTGCTTCATCAAGTACGTGTTCTGGGCTGGTGCACCGGTTGGTCTCTCATACAGTGAAATAAAATATCGATAAGAACAAGAGCAGAAAAATATTTGCGTGAGAAATTTTCAGAGTGAAATAATACACTTTATGTGTGTAAATTGTTAAAACGAAAGTTGTACTAAAAATTATCCTTTTTTTTTTTATATAACTAAAACACTTTAACAGCGCAGTTACCAAATATAAGCCAATACATTGAATTTTAAATTAACTTCCTTTTCTTGCTCCTTTCGCGTTCGGGGTTTTTTAGTTAAGTCCCCCCCCCCCTTTTTTTTTCCTTACCCACGTCCTTATCGCTCCTTGACATTCGGTCGTAGTTCCCGTCACACACCACAGCTCGCAGAAGAGCGTTTCATTAGTGCTGGTTCATTGTTAATTGTAACTGTGCTTATCGCGTCAATAAATACATATATAAATCGAAATCGAAATATCAGACAGTATGCGACGCGGTTCGAGCGCGCTTGCATGCGTACGTGTGATTGCAAGAGCGGTTGTGCGTGTATATAGTCCACTCGAGGTTTCTTCACACTTTTTAAATCAAAGTTTCGGAAAATCACTCCACGTATGACGTGTATGTTGTCTCCTAAATATATCATACGACACAAGCGTTTTAAACTTTTTATAAGAGTTCTTTATTTTTTTTATTAAATTAAACACTTCCTTTAAATTTGGTCTATAAATTATAATATTTAATTTATAATTAATGTGAATAAAACAGGAAGGAAATAGGTGCGTAGGTAATACCTTGTAATAAATAGTTCTTATGTAAAGATGTAATTACAGGGAGAGCGCATGGATGTGGTGCGTGGTCCCTTTGATGTAATTCTCCAGACTCGGTCAAGCTTTGTTCGCACGAGGTGGAGGGATGTCCGGGCAGGGCCGCAGAAGGACGTGTGCAGTGATTGTGACCGGGCCGCGCGTGTGGTTGCAGGAGCCATGAGGAAGTCGCGGCTGAAGATCCTGCCGGCCNGCTGCTCTACCTGTCCTGCCCCGTCATCGGCGACACGAGCAGGACGAGACCTCGCCCGCACGACGACCAGACGCTGCGCCACCTCAGGTACGGCGCCGTGCTCCAGCACTACTCGCCCGCATTCACGCTCATTCACCTACACGAGGTGTGTTCGAGAAATAAGGCGACTTTGCACATTTCGAGGGCTACGTACATTCGATTACAATCGATAATTATCGATTGTGCATTCGATTACAATCTATAACTATCGATTGTTTTTATTGTTATGTTGGTACACATGTCCCCAACGTATGTTGACATTATCAGCCATTTTGCCTATGGTAATTCTGCTAGTTATGTAAAAAGTACAGTATATAACATACAATGTATATATATACACATTAAGGAGAGGAGTACTGGTACATATCGTACGAACAACTAAGAGTACAAAGAGAGTATTAAAAAAGTAATATAATAATAATAACAATAGTTTGTGACAGATATAAAGGTTAGACGTGTTTCGGTGTGCTTGGCGATTTTTTTTGCTATCGCAAACCATGGATAGAAGAATCTGTATTAACAACACCGTAATCATGCCTCGGCCACCGTATTCACCGGACGTGGCCCCCTGCGACTTGTTCCTGTTCCCAAAACTGAAGAGACCCATGAAAGGACGGAGGTTTGCCACGATTGAGGAGATAAAGACCTGGGAGACTTCAATGCGATACCAAAATGCGCATATCGTAAGTGCTTCGAGGATTGGCAAAAAGCGCTGGCACAAGTGTGTTATGTCTGAGGGGGATTACTTTGAACGGGACGAAATGGATATTGATGAATACATAAATATTTACAGAGACAAAGTCACAAAATAACAAGTCACCTTATTTTTTAAACACACCTCGTATACTCACCATCCTTTACTTTGAAAATGAAAATGGACTTGAACCGCGTACATTCTTGCGTGATAGAAACTAGTTAGCCAGATGCTAATCTATACAGAAAGGGTGTCCGGAAACTCAGTTCCCAAACTCCAAGACGTGGTTCCTTTAGACCAATAGTAACACGACAGCCCTACACACTCATATCCGGAAACGTATATTGATATCAAATAATTGTGTTCAAAGTCGTGGCGTGTAACACCTGCAGAACAAAGCAGTGCGATCATGCGCGCCGGACAGGTTGCATAGGTCGCAGGCGTGCGACGCTGCATATTTAATAACTTAGCGCCTACGATCTATGCAACTTATGCTACACGCGGTGCACCTTGTTCTACAGGTGTTATTTGATATAAATATACGTTTCCGCATACACGTGTATAAGGCTTTAGTGTCCACAGAAGCTATGTCTGGCGTTTGGGAACTGAGTTTCCGGACACCTGTTATATAAGTCAAAGTTTGTATGTATGTACGTATGTGCCTTGTATAATTCTACATCGTTCGACGGATAAGAACCAAATTCAGCAAGGACGCCGTTCAGTTCCCAACTTAAAATACTGTGTATGTCAAAATGGTTTCCAGTCCCCATTTTTTTTTCCCGGAAACCCCTAAAACCTGTTCGTGAATCTCTGGACCCCTGTTGGGTCTGAAACCCCTGCAACGGGTCGTGAATTTATTATTGACCTGGAGAACCCAGGGTAGTTCTGCTAGTTATGTAAAAAATACAGTATATAACATACAATGTGTATATATACAGTCGGCTCAACAGCGACCTCTTTGGAACAACAGCGCAACTTGCGGGAGAAAATTTTTCCTCTGTCAAACTCTTCCATTAGGAACCTCACTTTGTTCCCAACCTGAGTATTATCACTGATTCAGTTTCCGTACACACTCAATCAAAACACTTTTATAACAGGCGTGTATAAATTTAACAATCTATAAGTGTATTCATTGTAAATAAAAACTAATGTTATACAAACTAAATTAAAACAACTACAGTTTAGACTTGGCGGAACAGGTGTTAGTTTATGCGACGTTCAAAATATTTTTAATGTCGAATGTTCCTTTTACAAGGAGACGTCATAAATGAGCCGGACCGTGATTTTTAACCAGTTTTTTTTTTTTCACGGACGTTGTCACAACTTAGACGCAGCAATATTATCACGTATTTTACAAAGAAGAGACAGCCTCGTGCAATACTGTTCTACCCTTCCTTGCGATTATAACGTATTTAACATTGCTATGGCGTATAAACTTTACGTTAGATCAAGNAATACTGTTCTACCCTTCCTTGCGATTATAACGTATTTAACATTGCTATGGCGTATAAACTTTACGTTAGATCAAATAAACCAACATAACCTCATCAGTAAAATCCAAAGAGTATCTATACAGCGAACACAACTTGGTTCAACAATTAGAAAACACAATACTTTAAGAAGGTGAGAGTAGAGTAGTGGAGTGGAGATGAGATATTTGAGCGGCTCTTAACATCGAGGTCTTGAGAGCCTATGAGGGTGAAGCGAGGTGAGTATGGAGGAGCGCCGGNATATTTGAGCGGCTCTTAACATCGAGGTCTTGAGAGCCTATGAGGGTGAAGCGAGGTGAGTATGGAGGAGCGCCGGAATGCACGGGTGGGGGGAAACGGGAGATCCCGGAGAAAACCCGCCGACCAGCGGCACCGTCCGGCACGATTCACACATGCCGAAAATCCGGGAGCGACCCCACCGGGAATCGACCTCGGTTCGCTTTGGTGGGAGGCGTGTAGTCTGACCACTTCACCACCGCGGCCCCAAGGCATGAGGTGTACTTTAACAATAGATAGGATAATGCCAAATCAATTTTTTTGTTCAGCAGAAACATATTAAAAAGTACTTATTCTTGAAACTTCCGTATTTTAGCTTCTGGAAATGAAGTCCAAACTGTACCANCAGAAACATATTAAAAAGTACTTATTCTTGAAACTTCCGTATTTTAGCTTCTGGAAATGAAGTCCAAACTGTACCACCTGTACAAAAAAAAAATTCCGCGCGAACACGGAAACACATGTCTGCACGAGTTCCTTCGTGATCGCTGTGCTGTCGCCCGGCACGGACCGGCTCGGCGCGTCACGCCCCGGCAGTGTATGCGNACGAGTTCCTTCGTGATCGCTGTGCTGTCGCCCGGCACGGACCGGCTCGGCGCGTCACGCCCCGGCAGTGTATGCGCCGTTCCACAAACATCCGATCCTCAGTCTTCGCTAACAGCAGCGAAGGCACGCCCCCAGATGTTTGTGGAACAGCTGAGTTCATAACAAACGCGCATCTCTTCGTCCCTTGCTGAGACTTGCACGTACATTCACCACCCACGTAGTATTTCACAGCGTTGCGAAATATATGCATCCTTCTTTCATATGCGATATGAATCGTACTTTCCTGGCCATTTCGGTAGTTTGTCGTAAATCCGTCTTCAACCCTTCTGCACGCGTTAATGCCACGTCAAACTCAACTTAAGTTAGTGGCAGCCAAACTGCTTTGAACTATAAATATTCTAAACGGCTTTTGTCGAATTTATTTGTAGGTTTCTGATCTTGACAGGAAAATAATTATTGTACTGGGTGTACAAAATAAAATATACGCGTTATTGTAATTATACAGTAAAACCATAATTCAATAAACATCCACTCAATAATTTGTGAGTGTTTCGAAATATTACTCGCCAAAACATCTCCGTGGAGTGGTTTATTGGGATCGTGATTACACCGTGTAGAGACCTGGAGTTCGAGCACCTGGTTAAGCATGGGCACCTGTACGATTTTTGTGTGGAATTATATTCCCACGGAATGTCTTGAGGGCGTGTAAAAATATTGCACAATTCTGCACGTATTTATTAGCAAGAAAATAGACAGCTCGGTGTGCTCACGGCAGCAAATAGTCTAAATAGCGACTACTATTGCAGTACATATGAGTAGACATTCGAGGTACAGTACGCTCTTTCCTCCCCTGGTGAACAACGTATGTTTAACGTTCTATGTTGGTGACCAATAACCAAGAGATGCGGTAGTGAGTCCGTTTAGCAGCCNGTGAACAACGTATGTTTAACGTTCTATGTTGGTGACCAATAACCAAGAGATGCGGTAGTGAGTCCGTTTAGCAGCCCAGGATGGACAAAGTGCTGGTTTTTGGCGAATGGTTTTCCATCCCTATTCCAAGCTGCACTTGGGCAGTTCCTTGATGTATTATATTTTTCTTTCAGATTGNGGCGAATGGTTTTCCATCCCTATTCCAAGCTGCACTTGGGCAGTTCCTTGATGTATTATATTTTTCTTTCAGATTGAGTTAATGTCGTTTAGCCTAAAAATGTTCAGCCTAAAATTATGTTAAAAGATTTTAGGCTGAAAATGTTAAGGCTGAACGTCTTAAGGATCGATAACGTCTTTAGGCTGAATGACTTTAGGGTCAGCGATTTTAGGCTAAATGATTTTAATCTGAATGAATTTCGTTTAGCATTTTTATATTTTCTGAGCCAGTTTTACGTCGATGCTGTTCGACTTTAGGGTTACTCTGTGTGTATAAAATGAAATAAACACTATCATTAATATTATCGCTTGATGTCTGATGCAGTGGGCCGGAGAAGCTCGGAGATGAAGACGCCAACGACGATCCTGGACGCCGCGGAAGTACGGACGGCTGCCGCTACGCGCTGACACCGACATGCGAGACCTCGGACAACGAATGGGAACACTGCGTCTGGACGGCAAGGAACCACACAGACACNACGATCCTGGACGCCGCGGAAGTACGGACGGCTGCCGCTACGCGCTGACACCGACATGCGAGACCTCGGACAACGAATGGGAACACTGCGTCTGGACGGCAAGGAACCACACAGACACCTCGCCAGACGCGTCGTACAATACCAGGTTACAGCACGAACCGGGAACTGGGGCACTACCTGCTTCCGACGCCGGGGAGAGAGATCCTTCACCTGTCGTTCCTCTCGCGGCAATCAGCCGAAGCTCAAGGAGAGATTCGTCTAGGAGGGTTTCGACCAACGTCTACCAAACGCGCAAGAAATGGCTTCGTAAACCAGCTTCAAACGAACACCGAGTAAGCGTGGGAGTTGAGTCAGAGACGCGGCAGACAAGACAGAGAATGCTCAGAGTTAGCAGTAGCCGGGCTGATTTAAAGCCGTTCCGTTTGAGCGAGGTAGCCACGAAGAGGCTTTCAGCTCAGAGACGATCTCGTGACGTTGCAGACGAGAGAAGAGCGTCGCGACAAGCATCTGCAGCCAGAAGAAGGTCCGATGATCAGTCGGTCGCAAGACGAACAGCGGCCGTGAGGTCAGGTACCAGAGCTCAAGAACTCGGAAGGATGACGCGGAACAGATTCTCCGGAAACAGGAAGTCGACAAGGTACGACGCTAAACTGGCGAGCACAGAAACACGACGTGAAGTAGTTGCGGCGAGAAGAAGTTCGAAAAGAAACGGAAGGTTCTCAGGTGGCAATCCCAATGCTAGAAACATCCGAGCGACCAGAAGGCTTGTCGCTTCAGCACCCAACACACGAAGACTGCAACTCGCGGCGTCTCCGAGAAGAAGGGATTCCGCAAATGTTTATAGAAACGCCAGAATCGCCGTTAGCACGGACAGAAGACTTTCCTACTCAAGAAGTATTCGTTTCAATGCAGACAACGCCCCTAAAGAAAATGTGTTAACAAGAAGTGTTTCGCGTGAAAGATCGGCAAGCAGGAGAGTTTCGGTAAATACTGTAAAAGTGCCTAGTTTAAGAATGGAAGCGCTTATGTCGGAGACGGATTTTATTAAACCTCGAGATAAAAGAAGTATGTCTAAAATAAATAGCACCGATGATTCTATAATGATGTCACAAGATGTATTTTCGTTTAATGGCAATTCAGATACGAATTTTGATATGAAATCAGCCCCCATAGACGGTTATGCTAACAGAAAACTGTCAACTGGCATACTTAAAACTCTAAGTCTAGTTCGAGGAGCGTCTTTAGTTAGGAGAAATTCGAAAGGATTGTCTGATTCAAGAAGGATGCGCATGTCAAGAATAACTAATAATAAACTATATGCTAAAATACCTATGACAAGACGGTTGGTTCGCGCAGTTCCTACAGCAAGAAGGAACGTTCTTGATGTTTCAAATTCCAGAAGGAGTTCGAGAGACGCATTCAAAAACAGGAGGATATCTAACGATTTGTCCGAAATGCGAAGAAATGCTCATGAAGAATTTCAAACAAGGCGATACTCTGAAGATATTCATGGTAAGAGAAGTCTCTCTAGAGCCCGCTCTGCGAATGGAAGGCTATCTACTGAGCTCGCGACAAGACGGACAGTTTCTCGTGAAACATTATCTAGGAAAAGTAATCACATTGCTGTCCACAGTGGAAGGAGACTATCACTCGCCACGGCTTCGTCGAGAAGAGCATCTGTAGGAATAAGTTCTTTGAGCAGAAGACAGGGCGAGTTTCTTGCAGCGAAGAGGCTGACTCGTAAATCATCGCTAATCAGAAATAGTTTTGACACATCTGACTCTAGGAGAACCCTTTCATCGAGATCTTCAAATGCCAGACTGCCCATCGAACAAACTCAGAGACGACGGCTGGTACGCAGTGTGTCATTAACAAGAGGAAATGCCCGAGTTTCGTATCCGAGTAAGATGTCCGAACTCTCAAATAAGTTTTATAACGAGCAAACTGAAATTAGAAGCTTAGTTCGTGAAACACCTTTGGCAAGAAAACTTTCTCCGGGCTCCGTCGATAAACGAAGTAATTCCCGAACTGCATACGGCAGCAGAGTATCTCTCGCGCTGCACGAAACCAAGCGGAAGGCCTACGAACACTCTCTGGCAAGACGATATTCTGCAGAGGGTCGTGTGAGCAGAGGACAGTTCAGAGTTGCCTCGATGAACCCAACACTTATCTTCGCACTACACAGAACACGGATGTCGAGCAGGCAACCTTTCGATATCTACTCAAGAAGGGCATTGTTAGTTCCAGGCGAAGCAAAGACTTCGCGTGTAGACTCAAACAGAAGACGATCCATCATGGGCATCTCTAGAAAGAACAGCTTAGACACTGGACTACTTTCAAGGCAACGGTTCGTCAGCGAAGAAAAGCGAGAAAGAATGAGATCCTTAGCCACGCGTTCCTCCAAATTTGCGGTGATTAATTCTGCTAATGGAAGGTTCTCCAGTAAGGCGACTGACTCTAGAAAATTATCGGTGGCAGAATCTACCAGAAGAAATATTCTTGCTGATGAATTAAGAACATCATCCAAGTCGAGTGGTAGATTTATTGAAAGACGACTCTCTCCTACGCTATCGAAAGCACGAACATTAATTCAGGACGTACAACTATCAAGGAGAAATTCTGTAGTCACAACAGAAAGGAGAGCACAGATCACAAAGAAGGCAGCTCATAGACAATATCCTAGTTACAACTACGTGAAAAAGGTCTCCAGTGTTGGTTTGTTTTCCAGAGGAATAAGAACAGAACGACAAAGCATCCATAGAACATCTGTAACCAGACGATACCAAGCACATGATTTCGGCAAAAGAAGGATGGCATCTGTGAGGTCAGGAAACACATTACATTTCTCAAGGTGTTTGCAAGATGCATTCAAAACAAGAAGACATTTTGAGAACGGCAGCAGACGTAGGTTCGACACAGCCAGCCAGCGAAGACTCAACACAGCCAGCACAGTAAACAGAAGACTTCTGCTGAGAAATTACATGGAAGCTTTGTCTGCGAAGAGGAATGTTATTACGACCGCCAGGAGGAATGCTGTTCATTCCGAGCGTACCATTCGAAAATCGACGTTTGGAAACAGAGTATTTTCTCCTCAGTTACCTTCAGTGGGACGAGTACCGAAGTTTAGACATGAAGCGAAGAACGGCAATGAAGACTCGACTAAACCAGTATTTTTGGGACAAATGCACAGAGCTACAAGAATATCAAAATATATATCACCACAAGGAGAAAATATGACAGCTATTGATGATCTAGGCAGAGAACATTGTTTCAGTAACTTTGACAGAGTGATGAACCCCACTGACCATTACTTTAATAGAGATGGGCACATGGAATATCCACTTACAACAAATATTTATCTGGCGAGAAAGACTTCTCAACTGCAAACCACCAATTTTAGTGGTCGCCAATTCTCCAGTTCTAACGATGACACTTCAACCAGATCAGAATGGCACAAGAACAATGCTTTGTTTTCCAACAACTGCCAGCTGATTGAAGTCCCTAAATATATTTCAACCAAAGAGGCCAGCGTTCGAGAAAATGAAGATGCGGCTACAATAGTCACAGCTGACAGTAAAAGGACCTGGTATTCAGCTGCAGCTAGATTCGGAAGAGAGTTACTCTCAACATGGCTTAAAAGTCTGTCTGTAAAGTTGTCCAGTACACAATCGGAACTTTATTTGGGGAAATTCTACAGCTGCAACTTTGAGTACGAGACCTTCCAGGGTATAAAGGAGCAGATTTCCCAGCCGAACATAATGCAGGTTCGTAACATAAAAACTATAATATAATGATTTGTTTGGAGTTTTAAGTTAAATTGTGATCATGTGTGATTATTGGTTTTATTTAAAAGATGTGTTGGTCCGACAGGAGAATTCTGTAGTCTGGGATTCCACAATGCCAATTATTTTAAGATACAGTTTAAACGAACGTGTATTATAACATTACTAGCCTTCGTGACTGAGCTATGAGTGCATGGATCCAGCATTAACCCCACCAAGAAACAAGTTTTATGAAATTTATGACAATTTCTCTAAAAGTCCTCTGTTCACATCGATGCTGTTACACGCACGGAGGAACGCTAAGATGAGTGGAGAGGTTCGGGTGGCTATCAACAACGAAGTCCTGAGGGCCGATGAAGGTGTAGCGAGGTGAGTACGGAACAGCGCCAGGATGCAAGGGCGAGGGCAAACGGGAGATCCCCGAGAAAACCCGCCGTCCCGCGACATCGTCCGGCACGATTTCCACGTGCGGGAAATCTCGGGTGCTACCCCGCCGGGAATCGAACCCGGTTCTCCTTGGCGGGAAGCGAGTGCTCTACCTGCTAGGCCAACGTCGAGACGAACTCACATCAACAACACGCCGTCTCACCACACAAATTGCAGAATGCGTTAATGTAAACGGAAGAGTTGTTAAAAAAAATTTATAAAATATCCCATAAAACTTTTTTGACTTGCAAATAAATCTTGTAAATATTGCGTAAACAATTTAAGTAAATTTATTTCGGATTTTATTATAAACAGGTCAATGTTATGAATATTAACTTGTTTGGCATGTTGGCACACTCGATGTCACGAAGAATGGTTTCCGAACTATGTCACCTCAAGTTTTCGCCCAAAAGTGGCACGTTATCTCTGTGTACAGTTCAGAATCATAACCCGCGACCTCGTACATAAAAGTTCAGGCTTTGGCATCCTTAATCATACTGGTCAAACCGATGTTAATTTTACTTTATTTCCAAGAATGACTACTATAGCGTATTCAGAAAATCCACCAGAGCATCCATCGATGTGCGTCGGACTATCGGAAACTACTATTTTGGTCGAGTCCCGTTAAAATGATTGCTCCACCAGTTCGACGGGCCTGTAAATTCGATGGAGCTAACGGTTACGCGCCGAAATACCAGCCAATGAATTTTCGAAAGTTTCCCCTGAAAAAAAAAAGTAAACACGCCCAATTACCATAACTTACAGGCGTTCTAAAACAGACGAAGGGGCATTCGAACGTCGTGTTTTACAAGCGGGCGATGGAAACGGTAAAAATTTTTGTGTAACGTCATTAATTTGTGTCTGGAAGTGTACATAATGCCGAAAGCTTAGGCGCGGGTAGTGTTTAAACATAATATGATCAAAATAAAATTAATTTATGAAAGATGTAGAATGTACACTGTTTTTAAATGATTTCGTGTTATCGTGTTTTCCCCCATCATGCGGATCGGCAACGCTAAACCACAAATTTAAGGCATTCAAAAGGTTTTGTTAAGACTGTTCGCGGTAAACTGAGCACTTTTGAAAGCCATACTTAATTAAAATTTACTTGCATACACATTGTGTATTCTTCCACCACCAGTGAAATTAACATTGTCATGAGCATGATGATGTTAATTCACGTACCAGTCAGTTGAAAAACTTTAACATTACTACAAAAGTAAATCCATTACAGATTTGCTCATTCTTATATTCATTAAAAAAGAAACAGAAAGCAAAATAAGTAATTTCTGTATTCACAAATATTTGCCTAGTACGACAGTTAAAACTCGGAACTACTTTCTCTCCATTGTCGCCAGCTTTACTGGGCGCATGCTTGTCTGTGCGTGTTCAAATTCATACGCTTGGTAGGGGCAGTTACATTTTTTTAAGGTCGACGTCGAAGCTTTATAGACAATGAACCGGTGCATTCGCCACTGGTGACTTCATCGATGAANGTAGGGGCAGTTACATTTTTTTAAGGTCGACGTCGAAGCTTTATAGACAATGAACCGGTGCATTCGCCACTGGTGAATTCATCGATGAATTCCCGGATTTGTGACTTTAGTCTATTCGCGTTTTCTCCACACTTTTTTTTAATCAAATCCTTGAAAATTCATCCCATATATGACGAGCTTGGTTGCTTCCTAACTATGTAATATATCACGAACATTTTATACTTACGTTAACATAAACGCAACTTATATTTAGTTAAATTAAACTTATACTTAGTCTACGTATATTTTATTTACGAAATATATTTGATTAATAATTAATATGAATAAAAACAGGGAGAAAAAAGTGTGTTAATAATACCTGGCAAGAAATAGTTCACATGCTAAATTACATTTTAAATGAGTGCGCACGAATGCGGTACATTGTCCCTTTGGTGTAATTTTCAAGACTTGGTTAAGTTAAGCTTTTTTTCGGCAATTGTTGGATCTTTTTTTGGAATTTTCCGTGTGAGACTAGATTGTAATGTTTTTCCAGATGATGAGGAATGCGCTCCTTCCTGAGGCGGGAGATTTCGAGAAGTCTGTCACGCCACCAGCCAATGACAAGTGAGTATTCATGAGCACTCAGTGAAGTGTATAGTCAGTTCACGACTGGAGGNTCCTAACTATGTAATATATCACGAACATTTTATACTTACGTTAACATAAACGCAACTTATATTTAGTTAAATTAAACTTACACTTAGTCTACGTATATTTTATTTACGAAATATATTTGATTAATAATTAATATGAATAAAAACAGGGAGAAAAAAGTGTGTTAATAATACCTGGCAAGAAATAGTTCACATGCTAAATTACATTTTAAATGAGTGCGCACGAATGCGGTACATTGTCCCTTTGGTGTAATTTTCAAGACTTGGTTAAGTTAAGCTTTTTTTCGGCAATTGTTGGATCTTTTTTTGGAATTTTCCGTGTGAGACTAGATTGTAATGTTTTTCCAGATGATGAGGAATGCGCTCCTTCCTGAGGCGGGAGATTACGAGAAGTCTGCCACGCCACCGCCAAATGACAAGTGAGTATTCATGAGCACTCATTGAAGTGTAGCAGAGGTTTGGGCAACGTCGGGGCCTTGAGAGCCGACGAGGGTGAAGCGAGGCGAGCATGGAGCAACGCCGGAATGCAATGGCGGGGGGAAACGAGAGATCCCCCGAGGAAACCCGCTGATCAGCGGCATCGTCCAGCACGATTCCCGCGTGCGAAATCAGAAGTCGTTGCTGAACAACATTTGCAGTTATGGCCCTGCTGCATTGGGCTGACGGCGGGCAGTGCCGACGCATTCCTGAAATGTGATTGGCTCACGTGACCTGTGACGTCAGTGCCGATGTGCAGAGTAATGCCGTACGGTGGAGTGCTGACCGAGTTAACCAAATTTTAACTCTGGCTCGGCAGCTGTTCAGCAGGCGACCAGCAGGGTGTTCGTAATTCGCTATCGATAAATATGTCACGGGTGAACGAGCCAACGAAATGCAAGGTCGAGCTGCGCAGGTGCAAATAAAGGCGGGAAAACGAGTAGCCTATTTTGTTTATATGGTAAATACTGTAATAACGCATTGTTGCCAGCGTCGACTGGTAATGAGTGAGAATGCTTGAACATCAAATACCCGGGGCGCCAGGCAGTGAGTACGCGTACGACCACGCGGATAGGGCAGACATTGTAACAGGGTGTGACGTCACCACGGGACACACACATACCCTCGCTCTCCTGTTCAACTAGTAACGCCGGAAACCATTACCATTTCTTACAACAAGTGAAAAAAAATGTAAACAATGATATCTGCATGGCGAAGAAAGATTGCTGTAATAACACTTCTTTCACTTTTAGAACAAGAAAATAAAATTCGCAGACGAAATAAACGACTGTTAACGAGAGAATGGCTAGTCTGAAGGAACGAAAACTGGCAATGCTTTGCAAATAATTCGGGTGGGCACTCAGATAACCTCAAAACCGTATACAAACACGTTTATTCCATGTGTTTATTCACTGCCGTAACAATCATGTTGCCTTATAAATAAAGTCACGTGACTTGTTTCCTTGCTCTCATTTGCTGAGATCGGAAACTAGCAAAGAAACACGTAGAGAAAGTAGAACCATTACAATTACAGAACAATAGTAGACTAGCTTGCAAAACTGCACGTAGGCATCGATATTTACAGTGGGCGAGCACATCCAGCAGCAAGCAAAACTCCACACATGCGACATCGTAAGGAAAATCGTTCGGCGTAAGGCGGTCGTTAGACACATTTAAATATCGTCAGACTACCCTTAGCATGGATTGATCCATGCAAGAAAAATACAATGTAGACGTAAATAAGTGTTTTGGGGCACACTTCCCACTGCATCGTCTGGTTCATCCTGTGTGTGTGTACATGTATATGGCCGCTTTCCACTTGGTACTGACAGCGCTGACCAGGAGCATTCCAAAAGGAATGCCATCAGTAAAATTCCGCAACCGTTAGCGCTCGGTAGTGGATACAGATGAAACACTCGTCAGCAGAGTTTTCAGCAAGAATAATGGCGTCTGCTATGCTTGGTGAAGCAATGGTAGTCTTAAACATGTTGTCCACAGGGATGGATATTTTATTATATTCATCTTCGTCTGATTCAGACTCATCAATCGATGATGAGATCGAAGGATGTGAAAATATACTTTCCGCCTGCATCTTCGGCAGATTGCAACAACATAAATTTGCTCGTTATCCATCACCGCCATGTTGCGTCGTCTGATTTTATTGAGACTGTCTGATCTCCTGTGCATCACCAGCTTCAGCCGGAAGTATAGCCTCCAACCCAGACGCCACAACACCATTCATCATTTGCTAATCAGCAGAATCAGTATGTAAAGAAATGCTTGTCAGTAATTTCAGCTGCCGTCAGTATCAAGTGGAACGTGGCCTATGTATGTGTGTATATGGACGAGCACACGCAAGCTACAATTTACTTCTGCAATGTTGCAGGACTGGGCCGGGTCTTGTGAGTGGCGGGGTTGTCGGGACTGCTCTCTTGCTGACTGCTGCGACGAAGTTCAAGTAACGGCCGCCAGGAGCAGCATCGTACGTTAACAGATCACGACCGACCCATCACTCGCACCTTCTGCTACAAATGGTTTCCGCATTTCTTAAGTTAAATCACCTGCAAAACTTGTAGAAGTTTCGATACCTAGTGCGTTTCAAGTTTTTTTTTTATGCGTACTCTTAAGCTGGGTGTAGTTTCTGCTATAATATTTCATGTGAGTAAATATGTTGACAATATTTCACAACGTACCCGCCATGTGTGACACTGTTTTCCGAGAATACTACAGCTTAAAAATATTTGTCACAGTGCATGATTTCAAGGCATAATCTCACAAAGTGTAGAATATTTCTGGGAGCACTGTTAGTGGGAACTTGTTTTAGCACTATTTTACTACACAATTTTTTTGTTTTATTTTTATTTTTTGTTGAATCAAGTGAAGGGGCAAGTCAGAAAACTCAGCATTTCTTTCACAGATTTTCTAGTTGTATGCTACAGATAATGCATGTTGTCATAGCTTTAGTGGAATATTGAGTAATGGAGATTAATTCAGTTTGCCAAAATAAGTTGCTAGGTGTAGAAGCCATTATTCATAAGTCGAGGGCTATTAACACACTAAATAAATAGCTTAATGCATGATCGTAATTATAGATTTATCGATTTTTGTATCATAATTTCCATTCGATGTTTACTTTTAAGTTTTTAACTTATGTAAGGTACACGATGGAGCTTAGACATTTGCTACACATGTATCTGACAAACTGTAATACAGAACCACCCTTACAAAGCACATGCCTCTTCCTGCTCATTACATATAGAAAAATTACGAGCAATCGAACAATAGTCCCCGTCTTATTAAGCCAGTTTAATGAGCTACATGATATGCCTTTGTTACCAATAAATTTAAAGGATTTCCATGAGAGCTATGGCAAAATAATACATGTGTTATATTCTTCTCTATACACACCTGCATAAACCTACCCATGGCAATGAGTTTTTGTATAATCATGTTAGATTTAAAAATTATAAGACACTTCTTTAATTACTTCAAACAATCTCTAGTGATAGGTACTGCTTTATATCATTTTGGGAAGTACAATACACTTCACATCCCAGGGAAATTAATATAAATCTCCGTACCGAGTTTAACTTTATAAATATGTTGTGTCACGCACAATGTACAACTGTGTCGTTTCACGTTAAAAGTCAGTATATTGCAATTAACACAGGGAAGTTGTGAAATATGTGCATCCACTGAGTGATATCAAATGTACTAGTATTTTAGAATCTTAAATTAATAAAGCAAAAGAGTACAAAATAAGCGTGTTTTTCTGAAACCCTCTGTTTTCTTCCTACAGAACATTAGAATAACAGCATTCCAAATGCCATCAAAAGTATGTAGCAAATCCAATATGAAAACAAAGAATATTATCAGCAATATACATTAACACCATTATGGCCGGTGCATTTGGATTTTGTGGGACAGTGTTCAATAGAGGGGAAGAATAATATTATTGGAAAGGTAGACATGGCTGGGCGCCAGACTCCGTCGTCAGTTGGAGCCAAAAGTGATAGTGATAGTATGGTGATCTTAAGGCAGTCAGGGCCATCTGCTCTGGCGTACGCATTCTCTCGGTGGTAAACTAAGGTTGAGTCGTTCCAGGATGAAACGGCAGTCAGGCTCCCCTCGTGCCTGATACTTACTTGCGTATTGTCTTTGGTCTATTCAGGCTGACACACATGCCTTAAATGGTAATAGAAAATACTTTAACTGAAAACTGTGCAGAATGAAGATACTAAAGATAGACTTTGGTGCGGTTTGTGGGGGACCGGCGCCCCTATGTGTCACGAGGCCTGAGCTCGGAAATAAAATACTTATGATAAACGATATGTAATTCACCTTGCACATACAATTGCATACTGCATGGCGACAAGCGGATCCTGGCCGCGCAACCCCAGGTAGGCTTCACTGAAAAACACAGGAATGCGTGTTGCAAAGAATTAGGGGGACATTAAGCTCTCTCAGGCGATGTTTTTCCCGGGGAAGAAGAGGTGGCATCTCCCGGTGCTGAAAACAGTAAGGTTCTGGCTACTTACCGCTATGGAAGACTGAGAGATTGGAGGGGGAGGTGATGCTGTCACTGCTATGCTCACACGTGCAAAATACTGCACCAACTGACCCTTGCACGAGTGCGTTCGGCACTCAGACATGCAATGTGTGGTTATGCAGCGGGATTGGGCGTGCGCCATGACAGACAGTCTAAAAGGGCAGGATGTCGTCCTGCATAAATGTGAACTGTATTACATCTTATACAAAGCATAGTACACAAAATGGGTGATAAACATCCTGTTGTTACATAATTATTTACAACAGTGTGTTTATAGAAGGTTTCAAAACTGAATACATCTGTAAAGACAGGCAGTATGATATTTTTAGAGGACGAGGTTTCAAATGAGTTAATCATATGTGAGTGATAAATTAATCTAAACCTTGAGCAAACGAAAGTAAAACATGACTGAAACTGTAGTGGCACAGACACAGCAGCCACAAAATCAATTATAACCCCACATTGAGATTACACAAACACTCGATAACAAATAAAACCCACAAAGAAATTTTCGTCACACAGCTGGCTTCTGAAATAAAAGTTGGCAAAATACATGGAATTTTATTAGATAATCGAACAGCAAATGAACATTCATGAACAGAATACAGAAAAGAAACCAGTGAACTACGATGCTGCCCCATAGCACTAACAGCAACTTTTTTTTTACAAAATGTGCCTTAAGTGGAAGTGCAGGGGAAAATTAAACATATATGCAGTCGGTGTATGCCAGCTAGGGCGGGAAGCAGGGAGCGCTCTCAGGGTAGATGGTCAGCATGGCAATTCACCTCTGCTACGACATGTTAACATGAACTGAATAAATAGTTATGATACCAAGAGCTTCACTACGAACTACTACCATACTCCCTTTGTTCTGATTATCCATGTCAGGTTTCCGGGCATAGCTCTCCATGGACTGTTCACTTCATTTAAGGGGTGTGAAGTGTCAGCTAAAGGAGATTCATCAACTTAAGGTGATTCATTAGACTCTTCAAATTTTTCGTCCCCAACAGGAGTTAAGTGTCGAGTAAAGATAGTGGTCTCACGGACATTTGGAAATCTGATGTGAGCATATTCAGGGTTGCCTTCCAGCAAGGTGACTTCATCCACGAGAGGTTCGTATTTTGAGTGTCTAATTTGGCACCTCATTATCACAGGTACAGGAGTTAAAAGCCATGATGGGGTAGAAGAGCCATTGTTCGATCTTCTGGCATGCTTGAACATATGTTCGTGGCAGTGTAGAGAAGAGAACATATTGAGTGTAGTGCATCAACCAGTGCCGATTTCCAGTGTCGTGGGTTGATTCCCTTAGACACTTTTTTTATGGCTAGATCAATTGTTTTCCATACAACAACTTATCTCTCTGCTTGCCCATTTCCATGGGGATTGTGTGGAATTTTTCGACTCGTAGCAACACCAACAGAGTCTAGGATATGCTTCAGCTCTTTCGACATTAACGACATACCTCTGTCCGAATGAACATATGCTGGTGTTCCGAAAATAGAAAAGAGCTCTTGACACTTTGTTATAACTGTAGTGGATGATAGATCACCACAAGTAAATGGAAAATAAAACAAAAAAAAATTATCTACAACAATTACAAGGTACTTGTTCTTTGAGTTTGAAAATAATGGTCCATTAAATCTATAATTAAATGCTTTACTAAGATGACCTTGATAATTGAAGAAGCATGGTTTGATCTCACTGCAGACTGTATAAGACGAAACAACTCTTCTAATATATTCTTGGGTAAACAGTGGATTTTTGTGTTGTACCCAATGATACATTCGAGTTTCTCCAGGACGGCATAGCATCTCATAGAGATATCATTCAGTTTCTTCAACGAAGTATCGGTCACAGCAGAACATTGTTGTGTGTGTAATGTGTCATTGAAAGGCCACAAATACTGTACTCACACAATGGAACTAGTGATTTTCCATAAGAGAGTATTCGCCTTTAGCAAGTGTGCGAACAATAGCGATACACCGCTAAAACTGTGCCGAAAGAGGCGCATGACATAAGGTTCGCAGTAAGTTTCTTACCAGATGTGCTGTGACAACTGTGTCCAAAATCGTGAGGTGGCGCGACTTGAAGCCACGACCGCTGGCACAAACGCCGAACGAGACAATGCTATAGCCACCATGGTGACAATGTCGATGGAGGATTGTTAAGGAGATGCTAAAGGAAGGGGATTCGCCACATCACAAATTTAGTAGGAACACCACGACATTCAACTGTCTAGCATGCCATGCGACTATTATTTTGGGGTTATCATGATTCCAAAATTAAAATTCCACAGTGTGTAAAAAAAATCGTCAGTAATTATTCCAAAACGTTTTTAGAATAAAATTTTTAAAAAAATTATTAAATATGACAGCAAAATAACCAAAATTATCTCTTGAGGAAAATGCAAATTAAAAAATATTAAGCAACATGCTTTGTGAAATAATTATGAGTACAATACACATCTGTTTATCCAATAACATATTCTATGTGTTTTTTATAGGTTTGAAACAGGCAAAACTAATATGGCAGCGATTTAATCATTTGTACTGTATGTCGTCATTCCCACGACGATGTTGGCTATTATGGCAGAACGGACAGCAGCCGATGAGAGTTCAAAAAGAGACGTGGGATACATCAAGGTGGAATTATGTTAGACGGACACCACCCAGCTATACACTAGCTGGGACAGGAGAGCACGAGGTTGCAGGGTCGCTGTTTGGTATGATTGACCCCTTCTTGGTGGCTAGTTGGTGATTTGAATGCCCTGATGTGCATAGCTTCAGAGGACATATCTGCTACACACTCCATTATTATTGGGGCTACGGAGAACGCCCAAACCCCCACGCCACTAAATGGCGATGCTTAACTTACATTTGCACACACAATAACGTAGGCGACTCCTTACATTTCGGTTATACAGTACCTTTCATTCATCACTTGATACATGGAGATACAAGGTACGACATATATGTGCACTGTACCATTAACACTGTATAATATACTTTGCTCCATTCACATTGGTTACAAACATTTAAGCAGAAATTATTAAAATGTGTTTGGCACGAGGTTAAACTACTTTGAAAATGGCCGACCACGTGTTCCATCCAAACACCGGTGCACAGAGATGGCAGTGTCCAAAAATTATATATTTAAGCTATCTTGTACCAGAGAAGTACAATAAAAGGTGGTAGGAGGCGCGAGGGTGAAAGCGAAATGGCTCCCTAATTCGTGAATATATTTCCGTCAGTTTGTTGATGATGATGTCATGGTCTTACTGTTGCACTATTTATACCTTATGACGAGACTGTAGATTGTCTCGTACATCTGAGATATACTATGAAATGGTGGGTGATGCTATAAATGGTTTAGTAACCTACAATTAATCGACACAAATTGAACTTTGTAAAGCAGTTTATTCACTCTGCTTGCTTACATGCGAATAATGCATGAAAATGGACCCAGCACTTCCGGCCTGCCGGTGACCGTGAATTAAACGTGGTATTATGTTTACATGCAATATAGTTAAGCTCTCAGGTTAGAGGGCTAGTGGTTCTCCCCTCGGTACTTAAAATAAATAAAAGAAATGTTTCGGTTAATTAATTTTATATTTCAATGACGTGATTACGGCCTAAATGATGGTACAGAGGGGGCTCGCAGAGCAGGTGAACAACGCCGCTGGTCTGGTCCGAGTGCTAAGACAAACTGACTGAGTGATCTCTGTTTCCGCCACTAGTGACAAGAAGCGAAGTCAAACAGCGAATGATGAAAGTTTACGTGAACACTACGTCTTATGATTGCAATGGTGAACATTTTTATAAATTAATTGAACACTTTGGTGACACCACCGTATTTTAACTAATGTCTGTTAATATTGAAGTTGTGAAGTTTACGGGGCTTGTCACCACACTAACTGACATGTTACAAGAATGGAGGCCTTTGTATGCAATCTCCCTTTTAGAAAACATAATTTACCTTTTATAAATACACATTATATTAATATTATGTTTCTCGTGAAAATTGACTGTATTTATTTTCTTATGGTGGGTTTGAATTTCACTGGCTACAGTGTTGCTGAGTGGCTGTCTCCTGAAGGGATGGGAGGATCCACTTGGGCAAAGGGTTGTGGGTAGCAATACTCGATTGCTCTTAATACAATAAAACACACCCCTGACTGTAGCTGTGAATGAGGTGATGTTGTTTGTTGTGTTTGGAAAAATGCTGTGCATTACTGGTTATACTTTGGGGCACTTAGCACTTCAGCTTTGGCCTACAGGCTAGTTCGACACAACTTGGTGGTGCGTTCTTGTCGTATTTCGTGGTGCAAGCTGCTACGACGTAACGACCAATTGCCAGTGCGCCCAACAGCTGCGGCTTTGGTGTAAACACAGTTTCGGATCAGAGTTTTTTCTTGTAATAAATTAGTAGGGCGGTCTCTTGAGTTACATAATACTTACTAGCAAGAAGGTGCAAGTTTTGTTCTTGCCGACCTGCACTACGCACTCTTGGCCTGATGTGATTGGTGTGGCCCGGTGGAGCTGGTGTAGTAGTTGTGACTGTGACAGACAGAGTGGGAACAAGGAGCTTGTGGATGCGTGGTTCACAGCAATGTATTGTTTAAAAAAAATTTTATTATGTTTTCTACGACATTTAAGTAGTGTGAATTATATGTATCTATGACTAATTTAGGGTCTGAGGCTATACAGTTTTGTTTTTTAGAGAATTCGAAATGAGCTTGCAGAAGAAATTCTTTTTTTGCGGATTTTATGGTGTTGCTCAAAATTTTGCAATATTTCCTGTTCTGATTCGTGTTGTCGGGGCTGCTGCTGGAACTAGTGGCCTTGTACAGTTTTGTTTTGTTTTCGCTGGAAATATGTATTTTTTTGGTAAGCTGTAAATTTTTCTTTGGATTTTTATTTTTGTGGGTCAGTCTGGATGAGAAATTTTTTCAAAACAGTGGAGAACTATGTTAAGAAAAGAGTTAAATTTGTCATTTACATCGGTACAAATAGGCAATATAGACCATTGCTCCTTACTAAGCTCACTTTTGAATAGTAAGACATTTTGCATCGAAAAATTTGTTATCCTCTTATAGGAAACACTGTTGGAGGAAATTTTTATGAAAGGCATAATTAATATATGTGCATCATGAGTTGATAAGCCATTTATTGGGACACAGTGGCACTTTGAATCTGCGTTACCTACAGTGAAAATTTTATCAATTGCTGTCTTATTGGTTCCTTCTCTTCTGGTAGCAAAATTTATTACGGATATAAGGTTGAAGGTACTTAGTAGACTTTCAAGCCCATTTTTTGGTTACTTACATTTAAATATTCAATGTTAAAGTGTCCAAAGCGTATAAATTCAAGATTGGTTCTGCAAATGGCATTAAGGTTTGCTTCGAGAAATTTTAAGATGTTACTGCAGTTGGCAGAAGGGGCTCTATATATAGCAAGGACCCCACTTTTTTACAGTTGTCAGTTATTATTTCAAGATAACTGTACTTAAACACTTGATCTTCGCATAGTAAATGCATACCATTCTCAATACTTGATAATTTTTAATGAAAATGCAGATGCCAAATTGATTATGCAATTTCTTTCAGTAAGCTGTGGCAGTGGGACGGACACTAAGAGCGTCACATTAAACATCATTATTTGCTGAAATTATAATAATCGGTTTTTTTTTCTTGTAGGAGATAATTCATTAGGTCTGATTCACAAGTATTATTTCTGATTTTTGTTTCACCAAACATGACAACACTAGATTGCTCTATATTCTATGGACCTCTCCTATTTTTGTTTATATTCGTTTTCACGCGTTTGTATTTGTAGCACGTTGTTGGTGCGATGTGTAGTGCACAAGAAAATGAAATCCCCGTTAAGTGTGTCGGCTATTTGAATAAGTGTGAACCTTGGAAATTACAAAGTAGATTTTTCCCGAGTAAGGTTGGAGGGAAACCTGCTTGGTTACATTTCTCAAACTTACCGTCTGATGTAAACTGCAAAAATTGTGGTAAGGTATGCATTTTCTTGTGCCAGGTGTATGCACCTTTGGAAAACGTCAGCGAGTGTTTCCACAGAACGATATTTGTTTTCGCGTGTCAGGAATCAGAGTGTTGTAAAGAAAACTCGAACAAAAATTTCCGGGTGTTTAGATGCCAACTGGCGAGAGAGAACCCGTACTNTCAGAGTGTTGTAAAGAAAACTCGAACAAAAATTTCCGGGTGTTTAGATGCCAACTGGCGAGAGAGAACCCGTACTACCCATTCGATCCGCCCGTGGAAGATGAGAATTGGCGGCCTGATATAAGTGTTGAAAACGTGTGTAAAGTCTGCGCTTTGTGCGGAGTTAAAGCGCCCTGGCATTGCGGCAAATGTAAAGCCGTGTACTACTGTACGAGAGAACATCAGACTTTACACTGGAAGTCTGGACACAAGCAGAGATGCTCAGGTACGTATGTGCTNACTACTGTACGAGAGAACATCAGACTTTACACTGGAAGTCTGGACACAAGCAGAGATGCTCAGGTACGTATGTGCTGTAATTAACCAGTTTAGGGGCTTTTCTCTAAAAATAAAAACCCCAAAAGTGGTATATTTACACTCTACTAATTACGCAGAACACGAATATACTAGGGTCATTAACGTATGACTAATTTCGTAATATGTGCCCACCTAACCTAACAGAACCTAACCCCACGATGGGTGAATCACTATTTTACAGTTTTAAACCAACCTAGGATTGTTGGGTTTTACACTAACCTAGGATAGTAGGGTTTTACACTAACCTAGGATGTTTGGGGGTAATTTTCTAGTTTANCCTAGGATGTTTGGGGGTAATTTTCTAGTTTAGGGGGTAATTATCTATTTTAGGGGCTTTTCTGAAAAACACAATAAAAATGTAAAATTATGATATATTTCTACTGTACTAATGATGCAGAACACGAATATATTAGGGGCATCGCTTTAAAATAAGTGCAACATATTTTAAAAAATTGAACAAGTTTGTGAGATGACTGTTTCTGACAGTTTGTTTACGTTTATGAACGAAACGTTTTCTGCCAACAAAAGTTGTTTTAATGAATTCAGCATAGCTTACCTAGTTGATATTGAAGCGGCCGTAGTGTTAAATAA
>NQII01007207.1:11331-54096 GCA_002778355.1 Clitarchus hookeri
GGGGGGGGGCGTGTCTTGAGACTCGCTACCTCACACTTCTTCCGCCAGTCTCATTTTCCCTTGTGGCAGTGCAGATCAATGCCCTCCGATTGCAACGTCACTGGATAGAGGGCACAGAAGGAGGGAACCTGTTACATACTCTCCGTATATGGCTGGTAAACCACTGTGCCTTTTGCACCTTTTTCTTTTGGCGCCATTCAGCAGGCAGACCTGTGCAACGAACGTTTCTCTTGCCCTTTTTTTAAATTTGGCCTTATGTGGTAAAGCCACGCAACCAGGCAGCAACAGTGTTCCCTCTTCTTGCTGACTTTGAAAACTCGCTGGCACGCGCATTTAACGTGATGTGCTGAAGCGAGAACTTCGGGAGATGAACAAACAACTGCTAGAATCATTGTGCGGCCTTTCCTGTATCAAGGGCGTTAGGTAGCAAAAAATGCGCTTGCATTTTGTTGGTGGAAATTCTGTAACGAAGTTCAATGCAGGCTCCTATCGTTTTTTAGTTTCGCTCGTGTCCGAAGAGTGTTTTTTTTAAAACACAGCCGACTGAATACGCAGTTTTTGACGATACCTGGATTTCAAAAATGCTGCAACGCAGGTTAAGCGCTAGGTAGGCGACCGCCTTAATGTCACTGCCAGAAAAAATGTTATTTTTCCGGCTTCAGAAGTATTGCTCGATTACACACCGAAGTGGCTGTGCTGTTGTGGGCCACATGACTGATAGTACCGTTATTATTCATGTGCGAAAATATTAAGACGTAAAGAGGTTAAGTGTACAAGATAATGGGCATGCTTTGCCGTCACCACTAAATTAAGAAGAAAACCCGCAGACGACATATGGCCGGGTGATATTAGCTACGTAGTGGCCGTGACATTCTGGCATCGCTGGAGCCCGTTTACTGACACACACAGATAAAACCTATCAACGACCGCGTTAAAGGTTATTTAATAGGCTATCGTTGATCGCTAATTATTTCTCACTGACGTAAAACTGTGTCAGGGCTTTTGACGTGGCTGCAAAATCCTTGATATATTGTCAAAGATTCACCATGTCAGATATTGCCGTTTCATTTCGGGGTACCATCTTGCAGTTACGAACACAATTAAAACAAAAATTTTAAGTAGTTTTCTTGTGGGCATCTCAGAAGGCGTGGGGCATAGTTATTAAAGATATTACATGATAACTTAAAAATTACTGTTACTGACAGCCAGTGTAGAATATTCAAGGGAGTGCAATCCCAGGCAGCAATTGCTGTCATCTTTACGAAGAAATATTTTGCTGTAGTAATGCATTTCCTGTGGAACTATTTCGTATGCTGCTTGTTCTACATTTCTTGGCGGCACAAAATATATAATATCTTGCTAATAAAATAATGCGCCACAGTGGTAAAATATTCTCTCAATAAGTTGGGAGTTAATCGTGTAGAATTGTTGTTCCCTTGTTAAATTCTGGTTTCCAAAGCCTTGTAGAATTCAGTTAACGTGTTGTCCATTAATTTATGTCCTTTGTCTTCCTGGGGAGCGCTTGTAAGTTAGAGCTGTTCAAAGCGCCAAAATATTTTCCCCTAAATTTTTGAGGTTCTTTAATGGTTTCCTCACATGTTTAAATGACTCGATAAAATAATCGTGTAAAAATTATACTAGTATTTTTTTAATGGAAATATGATAATATTTAACTTACAATCTTAATTATTTCGAATTTACAAAAGTTTCTGCCAACATAAAAGTTTGCCTCAGCTGAAGTGGTTGTTGGATTCATGGGAATTTCATGGTTGTAACTCTTTGAAATCCGACATTTGGTTCACCTGCTTTATTATTTTGACTTTGAATTTTATCTTAAAAGCACGGTCAAATCTAATAGAAAATTATCAAGAAAATGGTCCATGACATTCTGATGACTTAGACAATTATTTTAAGTAATAGCTTAACATATTAATTCGGTTAAATTTTAATATCTGTTTGAAAAAAATATAAACGAAGAATTTTTATAGTTACTCAATTTTTTAGATGGTATTTTACATTACATTGTAATATTTTTTGCAGGTTGTTATTGCGTATAAGAACGAAAAAAAAAACATAATGTGACACAATTGTAGGAAATTATTGTTTGAGTCTTGAACGTCCCTAAGGGGTAGTGACCCTTCCATCATATCATAGATTATTTTACAAATCTTCATAATCAAACTTCATGACCGGATATTAAAGATCAAAACTCGACATGAAGTAGTGCTTAAATTTTTTTTTAAGCATGCACGATTTTAGTTATATCCATACTGTTCCATATGGGAAATATATTATTATTAAATAATGAGGCAACCTTTGATTATAACTACATGTGTAAAACGAATCATGTAAGCAAAAAATGTTTTTTTGAAATACACTGTTGAGATGTTCCCTGTGTCTTAACAAGCTTGGTTTTTTTAATGTTGGCCCTGGAAATTATATTATAAAGGAATATACCTAAAATCCAAGATGGCGGGTATACATACCCTTCAATGTAATAGAGTTAGTAAGAGTCGCAGGATATCCACCCACAGGGAAATGTCAGGGAATTTTCACTTGGGTTAGGGAAAAGGTAAATAATTGCTACCATGCAAAATTTGTTAGTTCTGTGAATACGGGGTAATGTAATTATAATCTATATGCATTTTAAAATTTCAATTTTTTAGTTTGTGAACGAGCAATAATATATTTTTGCCACGTGCTATAGGACATATATGTAAGAAATAAAATTTTTGTGTGTTTGTAATGGCTATTCCTGTGCAGTCAGTAGCGTGTATCGCGAGAAATATTGATGTGCTGAATAACACACTGGCTCTACTTGCTTGGTCTGTTGCAATGTGATTTAATTAAACTTCACTGATGGCACATTTGTTCTGCGAGCGGTGGAAAATTACGGTATTGGAAGGTTTCGGTCTTGAAAATAAGCCAGGGAAGACGGTGAGAATGTGCGTGGAAAATAGTGAAAAAGTTAGGGAATTGCAGAATGTAATTTCGAGTGGACGGCCTGTGACGGCAGGTGTTTGTGTTTGTACAGGTAGTAGAGGCGAGATGCGTCTACTTGCAGAAATGTAATTCCGAGTGGACGCTCTGTGACGGCAGGTGTTTGTGTTTGTGCAGGCAGCAGAGGCGAGATGCGTCTACTTGCAGAAATGTAATTTCAAGTGGACGCTCTGTGGCGGCAGGTGTTTGTGTTTGTACAGGTAGTAGAGGCGAGATGCGTCTACTTGCAGAATGTAATTTCGAGTGGACGGCCTGTGACGGCAGGTGTTTGTGTTTGTACAGGCAGCAGAGGCGAGATGCGTCTACTTGCAGAAATGTAATTTCAAGTGGACGCTCTGTGGCGGCAGGTGTTTGTGTTTGTACAGGTAGTAGAGGCGAGATGCGTCTACTTGCAGAATGTAATTTCGAGTGGACGGCCTGTGACGGCAGGTGTTTGTGTTTGTACAGGTAGTAGAGGCGAGATGCATCTACTTGCAGAAATGTAATTCCGAGTGGACGCTCTGTGACGGCAGGTGTTTGTGTTTGCGCAAGCAGCAGAGGCGAGATGCGTCTACTTGCAGAATGTAATTTCGAGTGGATAGCCTGTGGCGGCAGGTGTTTGTGTTTGTACAGGTAGTAGAGGCGAGATGCGTCTACTTGCAGAAATGTAATTTCGAGTGGACGCTCTGTGACGGCAGGTGTTTGTGTTTGTGCAGGTAGCGGAGGCAAGATGCGTCTACGGCAGGTGTTTGTGTTTGTACAGGTAGTAGAGGCGAGATGCGTCTACTTGCAGAATGTAATTTCGAGTGGACGCCCTGTGACGGCAGGTGTTTGTGCTTGTGCAGGTAGCAGAGGCAAGATGCGTCTACTTGCAGAATGTAATTTCGAGTGGACGGCCTGTGAGGGCAGGTGTTTGTGCTTGTACAGGTAGTAGAGGCGAGATGCGTCTACTTGCAGAAATGTAATTCCGAGTGGACGGCCTGTGACGGCAGGTGTTTGTGTTTGTGCAGGCAGCAGGGGCGAGATGCGTCTACTTGCAGAATGTAATTTCGAGTGGACGCTCTGTGACGGCAGGTGTTTGTGTTTGTGCAGGTAGCAGAGGCGAGATGCGTCTACTTGCAGCAGCGCTACTGTTGCTCGGGGCGAGCTCGGCTGGCGCGGAGATGGTGCACATCCTGTCCAAGTACGACCAGCAGGTGACGTCGACCACCCTGCAGTGGGTGGCGGGGGAGAAGGGCAGCTTCCCCCTGCATGCCGTCGTAGGAGCCTACGACGTCGTCACAGGTCAGTCGCCCTGCGGTACTTCCACGACCGCCGAGACCTCCAGGGCCTCAGTGACGTCACTGGTTCTCTCGCGAAGTAGCTTTCACCCAGGCATCTATAGGCTATTCACGGTTAAGTGAGCACTTTTGAAAGCCCTCTCATTTGGAATAATAGTCAATATATATTTTTTATTTTAGATGTAGACGTTAACTTCCGAGTGCTTTGGAATACACACACTATGTTTACCACATACATGGCAATATCAATTTTAATAAGTGGTTAAAGGATAAAAAAAAATGGCTGAAAGTAAAAAGTAACTAGGGTCTCAAAAGTACGCACTTTACCGTGAACAGCATGTATACTCTTTCATGATTGTCAGGAGACCTAATTATCTGCACTTTTAAGCCAATCGGAGTAATTTCCAAGATACCGAGGAACACACAAGTTATACACCATGGTGTGTTATTACACAGACGCCAAGTTTTAATTGAAATACAATCCGCCACAAGTCCAATATAACCAAGCTGCCAGCCATGTCTGCCCACTAGCCGTGACGTCACTAGCTTGGCTAGAATAGGTTGTAAGGCCTTGTAGTCTCGGTGGCCAGAGCGCTGCCTCGACACTAGGCCTTGCCCGCGGCCGACGCTTCTGGCCCACACGAGGTCCCGGGTTCGAATCCCGGGCAGGCCAGAGTGATGAGTGTGTGTATACTGCGCGCCAGATACCTGCGAGCTTGAGCTGCGTTACCCACGAATCCTGGAAGGCATTACACAGAGCGCTAGGGGTTGGGGTTGTTACATTGTGTAAAGAAAAACAGAAAACATTATCCGTGGTGACCACTTTTTGCTCATACCCCGTTATGTTCTTAAAGCCGCCCACTACTGTAATATCTTCTTTCACTATTAACACGACATATGCACTTTCATTTCAGACATACGTTGGACTTTGAAACTTAATTTCCCTTCTCATCACGGAACTTAATTATGGAGTCAATATTTTCGGATCAGTTTGTAGTAATAGTTCGGCGCTGTGTTCTCAGGTTGCTTGCTTCTCTACCAAGAGAGAGTGGCTGATAACATGAATGTTTCTGACCATCGTCCAGGCTCCCATATTTGTGGCGCGTAGTATAATTTTAGGTTAGTGAAGTGTAATGTAAAGTGTAAACTTTCCTTGGGATAAAACGAAGTCAAAATTGAGTTTTTTAGGGGCCTCCCTCCCTAGTTGTCATGTGGGTATCACGGTAAGTAAATGTTTCTATTATAATATTTTAAAAAAAGGAGGATATTTCAATGTGAATCACTTTTCATGACAGAAACAAAAGTCGATATTTTGTTTCCCATTCATAAATGTGGTTACTGAAGCACAAATGTGGTCATTGGAAAGTGTCAAAGTCAGCCCTGTGTTTACAATGTTTATTTTCCTGTAAAACAGTGTGTTTTTATCTACAGCGATAACGCTGTGTCTTTTGTGAACGGGTTGATGTATTTAAAACCTTATAGGTAGTCAACGTGCTAAAATTCGGACGAAACAGAACTCGCAAGGCTTGTTAATGCTATTTTCTATCGTCATCGCAGTGCTTTAGGCTGGACGTGACCTTGAGCATGTACATTTTTTTACAATGGAGGCTCCTTAAAGTGGAGGTATATAGTTCATATCATATAAGAAGGCCACATTCTGACAGTCAGTCAGTGGCAAATTGATGTATTCAAAACAAACAACGTGCCATTTACAAAATCCTGTATCAGCTGATGCACGAACGAACAAAAGTTAATATTACGTTGGCTATTCTAAGTGCACTGCCAACACATTCGACCAGCGAAAAATACGCGATAAAAAAATTAATAAATTTTATTTTAAGTGGTCATTAAAAAAAGTGCAGCTTGTATCAGGTACGAAATTAATGTAAAATCAGAGACTTGTAAGTTTTTTCAACGCGCAAATAGCAGACTTTTGGATTGAAACTGCAATTTTTTGGTGGTCTTCCCCGCATCAGTAGATTCCAATTTTGGGCCTGCGCGCATGCAGTATGAGGCGGCGCAATCAGTGACGAACATTACAGTGGCCTACATAACAAAACTGAGAGGACTCGCCAGAATTTGATAATTTCAGAACTGATTTATGAACACGTAGAAAAGTTTCCTTATTTTATGTTTTATTCAAGGGTAGATAGAATAGATTCAGATGGAAGTCGCGTGGAAGGCGAATTTCCATTTAATCACAAAACGAATCTGTAATTTTGACTAATTGGGACTCAATGGATGATACGGCTTACCGTACGAACAGTTGTCGGTGCAAGCAAGCCTCGATGNAATTTTGACTAATTGGGACTCAATGGATGATACGGCTTACCGTACGAACAGTTGTCGGTGCAAGCAAGCCTCGATATGTGTAGCTTTGTCATTCAGCGAGCAACACCTCCCAGTAGCAGAGATATGCTGCGTCATAAGTCGTATGTGATCACTCACTGCGATATCTCGACTGGGTCATTGTTTTCTAATGAGGCTAGAATAACCAGGCCGTGCATACATAACGATCGCTGCACGAACAGACTACTACTTTTTTTCCTTCTCGTAACCATTACACTGCAGACGATTGTATCTCCATTATAACAGAGAGCACACTTCGACACAAAACAACTGTNAATTTTGACTAATTGGGACTCAATGGATGATACGGCTTACCGTACGAACAGTTGTCGGTGCAAGCAAGCCTCGATGCGTGTAGCTTTGCCATTCAGCGAGCAACACCTCCCAGTAGCAGAGATATGCTGCGTCATAAGTCGTATGTGATCACTCACTGCGATATCTCGACTGGGTCATTGTTTTCTAATGAGGCTAGAATAACCAGGCCGTGCATACATAACGATCGCTGCACGAACAGACTACTACTTTTTTTTCTTCTCGTAACCATTACACTGCAGACGATTGTATCTCCATTATAACAGAGAGCACACTTCGACACAAAACAACTGTNCTTCTCGTAACCATTACACTGCAGACGATTGTATCTCCATTATAACAGAGAGCACACTTCGACACAAAACAACTGTGCATGTTCGCGGTTAAAAACGCCGACTGGTCTGTTACATTTCGATTCATATTTACCGAGAATAACATTTTAAACCTTTTGTTGTTTTTTCGTAGTGTAACCTAAGTCCCTTACAACAGTAAGCGAGCAAATTATTTTTTTCAGAATCCACTTATCACAGTAGGACTTCAGCTGGCCTTAATCTCGCTCGCTTGCATGCTTCACCACCGCATACATTTATGTATATTTAGACAAAAAAATCATTGCTTTGTGGTATATGTATCTTGCTGGTCACAAATAGTTCGAAACACACATTTTTTGTTAAATAGGTAGCATGGCTTTGACTTTGCGCACGCTCATCTAGCTGACGATTTTCTAATATTTATGAAAAAATCATGTAATAAAACTGTAGCGCAACTTTTTTTTTACACCGTTTTAAATTATAAAAGCACCGGATCTGTTGTAAAGCTATCCTAATACATTAAATATTCATTGTAACTCAGTCACAGGAAGTGTGTTCATTTTCTAAGTATGGATTTGTGTCAACAGTCGTATTAGCTAAGAGTTCAAACCATATGGTTTTGACAGACCCGCTGGAAGAGTGTCGGTTCAATATTTTTGACATGCGTGGGGGNGGTGGATTACTTCGCAGCTGGCATCCGGTTCTACGATTTAGTATTTGTACTGATATAGGCTATTCGCGGTAAATTGAGCACTTTTTTAAGATCTCTCATTTGGAATAACAGTCAATAAATATATTTTATTATATCTTTAGACGTTAACATTCGAGTTCGGTGAAATATATACCCTGGTTATTACTTACATGGCAATATTTATATTAAAAAGTGGCGAGAGTATAAAAAAAATGACTGATAGGAAAAAAAGTAACTATGGCCTCAAAAGTGCTTACTTTACCGTGAACATCCTATAGATAAAATAGCTATCAGCATAACAGGATGGTGGCAGGATGCATTCCCCGTTCCTTAAATTTGGGAAAAAGCTGTTGCAATAACTAGTGGCAAGGATGTATTCCTGATTTTTAAAAAAAGGTTATTGCAATAACTAGTGGTAAGGATGTATTCCTGATTCTTAAAAAAGGTTAAATTTTCACGCATAGATTAAATAGACTTTATATTTATACCCCGCGTCATTTAGCATTCTAAAATGAAATGTGTAAGGAGAGAAAAAAAATGTGTAAAAAGTTGGAGCGGTTGATTGGCTACTCGTGATATTGGGGGTCCGGTGAAGGAAGGGGTCCTGGGGGACGGGTGTAAGTTGGAGCAGTTGAGTGACCATTCGTTATGTCGGAGGTCCGGTGAAGGAAGGGGCCCTGGAGGGTGTTGCAAGTTGGAGCTATTATTGGTCACTCGTGATGCCGGATGTCCGGTGAAGGAAGGGGCCCTGGAGGGTGTTGCAAATTGGAGCTATTATTGATCACTCATGATGTTGAAGACCCGGTAAAGGAAGGGGTCCTGGGGGAGGGATGTAAGTTGGAGCAGTTGATTGGCCATTCGTGAGGTCGGAGGTCCGGTGAAGGAAGGGACTCTGGAGGGTGTTGCAAGTTGGAGCTATTATTGGTCACTCGTGATGTCGGAGGTCTGGTGAAGGAAGGGGCCCTGGGGGAGGGGTGTAAGTTGGAGCAGTTGATTGGCCACTAGTGATGTCGGAGGTCCGGTGAAGGAAGGGGCTCTGGAGGGTGTTGAAAGCTGGAGCTATTATTGGTCACTCGTGATGTCGGAAGTCCGGCGAAGAAAGGGACCCTGGAGGATGTTGCAAGTTGGAGCTATTATTGGTCACTCGTGATGTCGGAGGTCCGGCGAAGGAAGGGTCCCTGGATGGTGTTGCAAGTTGGAGCTATTATTGGTCACTCGTGATGTCGCAGGCCCGGTAAAAGTAGGGGTCCTGGGGGAGGGATGTAGGTTGGAGCAGTTGATTGGCCATTCGTGAGGTCGGAGGTCCGGTGAAGGAAGGGGCTCTAGAGGGTGTTGCAATTTGGGGCTATTATTGGCCACTTGTGTTATCGGAGGTCCGGTGAAGGAAGGGGCCCAGGGTGGTTTTGCAAGTTGGAGCTATTATTGGTCACTCGTGATGTCGGAGGTCCGGTGAAGAAAGGGGCCCTGGAGGGTGTTGCAAGTTGGAGCCATTATTGGTCACTCGTGGTGTCGGAGGTCCGGTGAAGAAAGGGGCCCTGGAGGGTGTTACAAGTTGGATATATTATTGGTCACTCGTGATGTCGGAGGCCCGGTGAAGGAAGGGGTCCCGGCCCCTGGGTGTGTTGCAGACGAGCAGGCGGTGACGGAGGATGGGGAGCCAGCAGAACCGCAGAGGGTGCCTGTGTACGTGTGTCGCGCGCGCCACGCCGGCACCTGGGTGTCGGGCCAGCTGCACCCCGCTAAGAAGACGTGCGACATCTCGCTGCTGGACCTGGTGACGCCGTACGAACGCTACCAGGTGCTGCAGAACATGGACGAGGGCGCGCGCCTCTCCTGGGTGCCGTGGAACCACTTCCTGCGCCTCACGGCTGGATCCGTCGCCACGGGGGACACGCTCTACGTCGCCCGCAGCAAGCCCAACCCCGCCGGCCATCAGCTGTCGCACTTCCTCGGCAAGCTCAACCCCAAGGACGGCCTGGGCAGGCTCACCGTCGTCACCGAGGTACCTCTTCTGCTTTTACTCTGCGGCTTGTTCGCACTTTAAGGGGTTATTTATTTTTGTTGTACAATTGTTTTCTTTTCATATCAAATATTTGAAAACAAGGGCTTTCAGGGAGTAGGGCATATGTTAACATGTATTTTCATGTCCACAGTATTTTGCCCATGCTATTTTTGCATCTGTAACCATTATAAAGATTAACTCATTGTTTATTCTTTTTTAATTTCGCATAATGAATGTACAGACAGAAATCATTCCATTTTTTTTTCAGAACTTCTGTAAAAGTAGTTTTGTATGCAATAACATTGAAATATTAATATTATATATTAATAGTAAGTTTTATGCACATCAAACAAGAGATAGCAAGAATAGTACCACCTTAAGGTGGAGAGATACCAGCAATTTTGGATTTACTTATACTCTTTCTCAGAACCTAATCTCCAGATTCATTATTTAAAAACTAAACTCACCAGAGTGCAGATCATACAGTTATTTTAAAATCCATCTACTTTTTCTCCCATAACTCGTTTCACATCTATAACCATATCAAAGGTCCCTCATTATTTAACAATTTTTGTCACACATGGAAAAAATATGGACATAACTGAAACTACAAAATTAAAAAATTCTGTTAATTAGTCCTATGCTGTGTAGAGCTTAGATATTTAATGTTCTGTAATGAAGTTTGATTACAAAGATTCTTATAGAAAAATACAAGATAAATGGGATTTCTCCACCTGAGCTACCTGTACTGCCATTAACTACATTCGTAACTACAGCGATTATTCAAAGTTAGTGGTAACTGGAATAGGTTTCTTTATGTTTTATTGAAATTGCGAACTAGCTACAGATGCTGCCCATTTTTAGGAGTTTACATTGATTCATGAACATTTCCCGGCAGCAACACTTAATTTTTGAAATGCACCTGAGGAATAGCGAGGTTTACTTGACTCGTGAGAGCGAAAGAGAGAATCAGAGGTTTGCAAGCTGTCTTCCTGAGGAGATTTTGAAGTTCTAAGCAGGCAGCACAGTAATTAAATTACAATCTTAAATTTCAGAATGGACAGGAGTAATCAGCACTCAGTAAAGCTGGGAAAAATCTTACCAGAATTTCGGATTACCAATGTACTGGGAGATGTGTGGTCACGTGAGTTCCCTAATGCTCGCTAGTCTGTAGCCCATCATGACACCTGCAGCATAAGCGCCGTCCCACAAACATCCGGTCTTCAATCTTCGGTAACAGCAGTAAGGATGCACCGCCTGATGTTTGTGAGACAGCTGATATCATGACCAGCACTGCGCGCGCATCGCTCTCCCCCCTCCCCCTCGAGAGTTGCCCAGACATCTGCCAAGCACTAACCATATAAATCTCATTTGATGCAAATAATGTTAATTTTCCATGCATAAACGACACATCTTGATGTTTTGTTAACGGCCATGCCTTCTGTTTTGTTGTGCACGTGAAACTCATTTGCTGCGTGTTCGTGGTGTTCCGTTAGGCGATGGAGGAGAAGGACTTCGCTGACGGCGAGGTGCTGGTGGAAACGGAGCCCGTGAGGTACGAGATGACGGGCATCAAGTTCAACCTGTGGCGCAAGCGGGTGAGCCGCACGCCCCTCGAGCTCGCCAACACGACGCTGAGGAACGGCGCTGCCAACATCGGGGTGAACGTGGCCACGGTGCTCAACTACCAGAGGAACGTCTCCACGTACTGGGGGCAGGGCAAGGCTATCATCAAAGCACTGCCCACCACCATCACCCTGGCCAACAACACGGCGCTCGACGAGATCAGGTGGGGGATGCCCATGTCGGAGCAGTCCAACGATACGTTTAGGTAGGTGCTGGGAGACAGTGTGTGTTCGTGGTCGTGTTTCTGGCACATTTACTTCATAAATGGGCGAACAATTAACAAACAAGACAGTCGTGATCCAAGAGTGAGTGAAGAGTTTTGGGCGGCTCTTAACAGCGAGGTCTTGATAGCCGATGAGGGTGATTGATGTATGGAGCAGCGCCGGAATGAAAGGGTGGGGGAAACGGGAGGTACCCGACACGATTCCCACATGCGAAAATCCGGGAGTGACCCGGCCGGGGACTGAACCCGATTCGCCTTGGTGGGAGGCGAGCAGGCTAACCGCGGCCCGCCATGATCCAAGAAATTATGTTACTAAGAAAGTGCATTTTGCATCATGTTCTATTACATATGCAGTTTATTTTTCGTGCCACATATTGAAGCTCTTTATTTGGAGGGAAAACACATGGCTCGTGCTTCATGGGCACGAATCCTTTTGTGCTTTCACGTTGTTCACAAATTTCATAGCAGTGCAGTCACTTAGAAGAAATTAATTTTAGAAACTACTTTTACTACCTAAATTTATATTGTGATCCCATGAGGTTCTTGCAGTTGATATTACTGTAAGTAAATGCATATGAGTAGCAGATAAAACTATAGGAAAACTTACAAATTCAAGCGGTTTTAACTGTCATTGTGTTCTGAAGCTGTAGTGTATTTTTTGGGACATACTACTGGTTTTGAATTAATGTTGGTCTCCTTGTGTTCCAAAGTAGCGAATGTAGCACATTGGTTGGTTTAAAGTGCCAGTGTTTCAGCATGGGCTGCAGTTACATTATTAATGGTTGAGTAGCAGCACACAACTGCCCCTAATTTAACAATTCCGAGATAGTGCTTTATTGGAATTATTCATTGTCATGTTTTGTTGAGGCATGTGCCCTAAAATGTTATTCTCATTTTGAAGTTTTCATAGCCCTAGAAAAATTTGTGTATTTACTTTAACAAGTAATACAAATAATCAGCGTGAAATTATGAATCATTAATTTAATTGTTACTTAAATATTTATTTTATGAATATGACCTTGCCCATACACTCAAACACACACAATTTTTTCTATCTTTAATAAACATAAGTTACATCATGTATTGACAGAGTTCTACAATTTTGGTATTCCAATAAAATTAGTCAGTTATAGTGGCTATACAAAAATCAAGTGGTAAAATATCACGAAAGCAGAAAATAAACTATCTTATTCCAGGTATTTTTAAACCATGCGTGGAGTGTGCATGTTTGCCAAGAAAAACACTGAGAACTCATGGCATCAAGATCATACCAATTTTAGAAACATTTGCTGAAGTGGAACACAGCAATAGATAATCAGGTATACAGCATTCGATTATCAGGCATAAAATTACAAACATTGTAATTACAGTGTATTGACCCCCACCTGACACTGATGCACAGACACATCGAATTGACCTATACGTACACAATTTACAAAATAAACATGTCAGTGGTATGTTTAACTTAAATTCATTATTGGGATGGCCAAAGTAAAATTTCAGGAGACCTTTAAAGAAAGACTTGCATCTCAATGTATGTGTGATGTATAAGTCACATCAGTAGGAAATAATGTTATATGGTGGGTTATGTTTCCACAGCGTGGAGTACTTCCTGGAGCCAGGGACATCTGTGAACGTTACATTGAAAGGCAACTACACAGAGAGCGAGGTGCCCTTCTCTGGCAAGCTGGTGGCGGTGTACGAGGATGGCTTTACCAAGGAACGCAACATCGAGGGCAACCGGAGAGAGGTGGCCACACTGGATGTGAAGCCGGAGTTCGGCCCCGTGTTCTACATCCGCAACATGTCTCTGGTGCCCACCACGACCACGACCACCACCACGACAACCACCACGACGACGACGTCCACGACGACCGAGGCGGCAGAGCCGGAGACCACCAAGAAACCGAAGAAGCCCGTGGAGAGGGACGGTAAGACGGAGAACACGAGCATGCAGTCGGACGAGGCGCAGTCTCTCAAGGACGAGAACACGCTGAAGCCCGAGCGGGAGGCGGTCCCGGGCCCCAGCAACCTCGGCGAGCGCTGTGTCCCCACAGTGGCGGTGACCCTGCTGGCCTGCACCATCGTACACAGGATAACATAGGCGCCCCCCTCCCGCGGTCCCGGCGACCTTCCTCCGAGCGAGGCGGTGGCAGGCGAAGCAATACTTCCCAAAGTTGATTTCCTTTCGACCACTAGAATACAAGCTTCATGCAGCTGGCGTCCCAACTAAGACTTGCTGAGACTCCCAGCCTGTTCTCGTCGTTCTTTCAGCAGCATTTATATACGTCAAGAAGTTTAACTGCGAGGAAAGACGTTGCTTCCCGTGTCACATCAAATGAGACTGACTGCATGTGCCGAGGGGGATTCAGTTAATGTCCTGTACCTGTCTTCAGAGGAAATGAGGTGTGAAGTGTCGAGTGTGCATCCTGCTGTTGTAAATATTTAATAAGTCGTACAGTGTACGCATCATATATTATCAGTATATTTCAAACATTCTTCATTCTGCTCACTAGCTGTCGTTCATTCCAAAATGTGTAAAGTGTATATATTAAATACTGGTACAAAGATAACCAGTCCATATGTTGTCCATTCCACTATGTCATGAATTAGTTTTTTAACATGTGTTTTTTTTGTTTACCTTTGTTATTTAAAAATAAAAAAAGCTTTAATTTGGTTGTTTATAGTAAACCACGGTAATAATATGGTACATTATATTTTTATGTACAAAATGACAGGCATGTGTAGTGCTGTCAGTATTTATATAATTTATAATGAATGTATTCAAACAAAAAAATATTGCCAGTATTCTGATCTTGTTTGGACAATGATAGTGGTGTTATTATTAAATGTGAAAAGATCACTTGTGCATGATTTTAATACATGCAGGCCTATAATATAAGAAATTAAGAAAAGTTTTGATGATGTGTAGAGTAAAATAAGAATATGATATTTGCAGTAAGTAAACAGTCCATTCCAGCATAATTATTGCATAATGTTTCATTCAGAGAAAGGTGTATAAAAATTGTAACTCGAAGATGAGATGACTGTGGTGTTCAAATAAATGGGGACAGAGATGTTTATGAAACACAACTTGGGTATACACTCAAGTGAATTAATAATGTTTAATGTTTTATGATGGTAAAATATATTTTTTTGTAAATTGTAAAGGTTTAAGGGTAAGCTTGTATAATAAACGTGTAAAGATAAATCAAGGGTTAGCTATAGTAAATGTAGATTTCTAGTGCACATTACATGTCACATAAAAGACAACATTATCATTGTGACCGTAATGGTTGATGTACTGCAACCATTAGAAGGTAAAATTAAAATCAACCAAAATAAGCATTTATTCATTTTGCTTTAATTGTGTAATAATTACATATAATTGATGTTCCTACCAATTTCATGCCTCATGGCTTGCAAAGTAAACAACCCATTTCAATTTGGGTGAGAGGTCTCATAGACAGTTCCTGAAGAAATGAAAATTGTTTGTTAATCTGGCAATTTAAATGAGGCTTAAATTATTTCCCTCAATATGAAAATAAATTATGCTTAACAGCTTTGATCAAGGAATCAGTGTAGACAGTGATCTGCAACAAGATCATGGCACATCATTTTTGTTTATTGCACATCATTAAGAGCAAACAATTGTTTACATCTACTTGCAGAATCCAATGTAATGCAAACTAACTATTGTTGAAGTAATAAATCTGTGACTGCCAAATGAATGTGTTTTTATTTACTAAATTTGTAAGTGCAGACAGTAGAATTTCATGTCAACATTTATAATTTATTTTATTTTCTGTGCATATTTTCTAAGAAAAGAAATTGCAAAAGCTCTCGTACACATTTGAAATAGATTTAGTTTCTTTATTAATGGCCGCAGAAGAGTTTATGGTTGTAAATTTACTCCAAAATGTAAGTACATTTTAAATCAAATTTTATTTAGCAATAAAATAATTTCACAAAAATATTGACTTCTTTCAACCTCACACACTTTATGGATCAAAGAAACTACAACCTCAAGTATCACATTAACAGGAATAAACACAATTTTCTGACAAGTGAAAATATTCAGTTCAAAAGTAAACCATTGTATGATACATTTCACATACCGTAGACTGTGTAACTGATATTTCATTTTGAAGGACCTAATGCCCAACAGAATCTAGCCTTGAAGAGATATTAAATGCAATTTTTTTCCCAGATCTTTCTTACCTTGTAAACCTAACAGAGCCATTATATAGCTTAGTTCGTATAAGATTGCCATTCTGTATTGTGCTACACTGCTTTCCTATAGACAAGATAAATTGTTCTCAATACATGGGGTTTAAGTTTCAAGGTCGAAGTGAGGTATTATATTATGTAACTTTTAAACACCTATGCTTTTAGGGTGTCGCTTACATACTAATCTACAGTAATTGCATTTTTAAAAGGCGACAGAAAACACAAGTATTCCAGGGTGGTACACTCCAAGAGACACACATGGTACACGTTGGATGAAAGATTCAATGTTTTGCTGGCTGGGAAAGCTTCTCCAGGGGGCGAGTGATGGTACACTGCAACCCAAAGTCAGTAATATCACCATCCTCACTGGATCTCACACTTGCAGTGGTCCACATTGCAACTCACAAGCAGAACTTCTGACCACTGTTACAAAACCATAGTGGTGAGGGCCTTACCACCTTCAAGTAATAGTCCAGATATGCAGTGCTGGGAACTGGCCCACCTCTGCCACATTTAAAATTTCCCGCTGCACCTAGTTCACCTCCTGGCCGATAGGTTTACCAATGCATTGCCAACCACCACTCAACAGACAGCAGCATGCCACCTGAAGAATCTGGTTCAGCCAGCAAAACACTGCGACCGTAGAACCGCCTGGAAAATGTGTTCCTCAGACTGTGTGTGTGTTTGTATCTGTGAGTACCACTCTGTGAGTACTTATGTATTTTGTCTCTTTAAAAAATGTATTTAGTAGCCTATTCCCACTTTAATCTACAGTGTTATAATTTTTATTTGAAAATACCTATTTGGAATTCAAACACACAAGCTCGTGGTCTTGACAGTACCTTAATGATCACAACTACACTTACCAATGTAAATAATGCATTCAACATCTCCACATAATTCTCCAGTATGAAAAATGTCCACAAATAATTTACTGACAAGTCATGCTACCTCGTGTAGACAATTGCTTATTTATTGCATCCAAAGACGAATTTGTCCTGGTTGATAGTGAGGCCACTGGTCCAGCTTTCCATAGTACTACTCTTGGAGAGCAAAACTGCCCATTGGTGTTTGCTGCCTGCATTTATTTCATGCACAATTTTTATAATTAATGACTTAATCACTTTTATTGGTGATGGATCCTTAAAAAAGACTGAAATTTATCTTATGGTGAAATGAAAGTAATGCTAATTCAGTGCTGGTGTAAGAGGAAAGTTTAGTGGTTTAGTTTAGTGTTTTTTTTACACCTGTCGCACCTAATGGGTGTGATACTATGGATATGTGGCCCTCTCCACATCCACACCTATGCTACAAGGTTCATGCTATATATAGACATGTCAATGGATAAATGGAAAATTTAACACATTGTAGACTATGCTCGAGTGTAGCTACGAGCAAAGTTAATTTGAAAATTACTTTGCTGTTCGGAACTTCTTTTTTTTATAGCCACTCAAAGGGACGTAATTGATTGAAAATCCTTTATATGATAAAGGACATTTGATTGGGTCAATATCAACTCGGCTCTCTATTGGTTGATGACCGGCCAATTATGAATGCTGTAAAGTAGTGTAAAGGTAGTGTCCGGTGTGGTATGGACCAATAGTACGATGGTGAGTTCTAACACAGACACACCAACAGTGCAGGTGTTCTTGCAGTAGTGGATATAGGTGACTCAAGTCTAATTTGTCTTAAGTGCCAGTAAATGTGTGCAGACCTCAGTGTGTTAAAATTACTGTTACTGAGGTTCCCTTAGCTGTAGTAAATAAGTAAAACTAAACCTCACTTTGTATCCAAGAACAGCTCCATGTCTTACTTGGGATTCAGACCCAGAACCCTTCATTCAATTACCTTGCCTTCCAACACAACAATGCCATAGAAGTCAGTAAGGCAACTTAAAAAAACAATAAAACTAAAAATTTGGGTAAAATATTGTACAAAAATAGAATCCATTGTTCTTTTACTAATACCCCTTAAATGTTTCCAGATAATTAAAAAAAAATTAATTTTCTATTGCTGAAACCTTTTTATAAAATCATGACTTGTCAGCTCAACAAATAGCAAAATGATAGCTAGTATTCTCGTCAAGTAAACATGCTGTGTCATTATGCAACATTTTATTTGTTGTGTTTCGAATGCGTCGTTTTCTCTACCAAAACAACTCTTGAGATCGAGCAGGGCTCATTCAAAGCTAGTTGATCGTGTGGAAGGTCTGTTTAATTCGGTCGTGTTTCGGCCACGTGAAACTGACGGATCAGGTTTCCGAACCGACGTGGCAAAGTTTTCGTAGGCGTCTTTCCCCTCATTCACGGCCGGAATACTTTCCTTACCGAGCACTCCCTCTGCTGAGTGCTACATAACCAACTGTTGGTTCCTTTGAGTGCGACCAGCAAGGTTCGCTAGTGGACTTGGGACATTTGTTCATGCATATGAATACGACGTCATGAAGCGCTGCTATTGTAGTTCGGCGCTGGAACCGAGATATTAATCAGGCGATAGGTCGTTGATGGGGTGTTTTCATAGCTCCTAGTGTTATTACTAATATAGATCTTTGTTGGAAAAATTTAATTCGATGTGTTGGAGGTATTTTAGATTAATTTTATTAGGAGCAAACACGTGCATCTCGAACTACAGATTCCAATGTGGCGGGGAGTAATGAGCCGCAAATTATATGCACTGGTAGTTAATTCCTTAGTTTAAAATACAGCTGTTAAAAACCTCTGTAGGTATCTACTTGCAGTTTCCCTGTTGACTTTTTTCTTGTGTGACCTTCCATATTTGATACTGTTTAAACACTTGCTTTTGCGATTTTAAAATTAGCAACACGATAATTTTAGAAACTTCGGTAAACGACACCGGGAAAAAAACTTTAAAGGATAACGCAAAAAATAGAACAGTTATGACCAATTTTCTTTCACTAAAACGGTGGTGCAGAGTAGAGCAATGAGGCCATATGCAGAGCAGCCACACTGAGAAAAAATGAGGCGTGGCTGTGTCGGGGACACGGCCGTTTGTTTTGTGTGAATACGTCTACGTTAACGGGTATTTTTTTTACTTTCCCGGCACCGCTTCACTCGATCATATGGGGTTTCATAGGTATCGCTGGATTGCTCTTGAGATGCTATTTTTAACCGTTATACGATTTTTGTATTTCGACTTGGCTTTTGACGAGTATAGGCCGACATTGTGTTTAAGTTTTCAATATTTTTTTACTTTAAACTCATCCAATTTCACAATAACCACGTCACACAAATTTTTTAAACACTCAATTGATTGATCTCGACGAGAGCTGTTGATTAAAACTTAAACGAGCGTCGTAGCTACTCCGCGTCAAAAGTTATACTACGCGGAAATTATGAGACGCGGCGAAACGACCTCAAAATGGCGGTGACCCCACCTCCGCCGCGCGCGACACTTCGCAGTCCTCACTCAACGTAAAACATGCTTCGATCATTTGGCAATCGAGTGGTGTAATTGAATTTTAGATGTATACGATAGATTCGGAGCTGCAATGCCAAACTGTATCCCCCGATTTTGTTATCATTAGATTTTCTGGATTGCCCACTGTGGTTGAAAATTTAAAGATGTGTTCACGTCAAATGGTTTTGTTGAAACAAACAAAATTTGTTTGGTGCAACCAGATTAATTGTTTGTATAGGGGCAATTAAATATCTTGTTGAAACCAAATAATTTTCTTGTTCTTATTTTTTTGGCACAAACAATGATATGGTTGGTGCAACTAAGGATTTGCTCGACTCTACGTGCATTAAACAGCTTCGTTTAATATAAAAAAAAACACTTAGGCGAAACCGGGATTCGAACCCACATCAGCTACGACCGAGCGCCATGCCTCAGTAACCTCAGCTAATGTGAATACTGAAGAAATAGCGATGTTTTTAAATATGTACATTTCAAATACTGGACGTGCGCAAATAAATGTTTCAAATGCTACAGTTTTCGTTTTTAGTTTCCTGTTGAACTTGTTTTATTAGGGTGCTTATACCATCATTAAGAATCAATAAATGTACTAAAAACACCGTTACAATTCTAATTATCACAAAAAATACAAACAAACTCGAGCTGTATTTTCGAACGAAGGCAATTAAATGAGTAACCAAACAAATATACACAGGTGATTCAACCAAATGGTTTGTTGACAGTCTAAATTTATTTCGGCCTGACACAGAGGTATTGTTAATTCAATCGTGTATTTTGTTAGAGGAAAAAAATTAATTTGTTGTTTTTCAAGTTTCGTGTACTGAACAAAACATTTTGTTGGGGCAACTAAATATATTTTTGGCCCTATACAAAAAATATTGTGCTGGGTTTTCTCTGAGTGCAGAGTGCTCAAATAAAGTATTCACAACTTCCCCCTCCACAGAACTTCTTACCGCTCAGTGTCAGCCTGTCGGCTGACGAGATGGCGACATGTGTGGGGGTACTCATTCCCTGGCTGGCTGCGCGAGGCTCGGGAACGGGCTCTGTGTCTGGTTGGCTACTGCATGCTGCGAAAGATTACCGATTTGCTGTGCTCCTGATGGGCGAGTATAGTTACCAGTTTCCCTAACTAAGCGAACTGACAAACTCGCGAATTCATTGACGAGTAGTTTGCGGACTTCATTGCCTTATGCTCAATCATGCTCATTAGCTGCTAGTTGCCAGAGTGGAAAGTAACGATTCTGCCGCCATTTTCTTGCAATTTTTATTATAGGCTTAGGTATCATGTGTACACCAATTGGGAAAGTAACACACGTGTAAATGTTTCGGAATTCTAGCTTGTCCCGAAATGAATTCGTGAATTCGCCAGGTATCTACCCACAAAATGGTCGCTGGCAAGTGCGGCTCAAGTTGGCTGTGCAACGGTTGTTTCACCTCGGTTCACTGAAGCAGGGCGCGCACTTATTCCGCTCGGATCGGCTGGGCTCGGCTCAGCTCGGGACGCGGACCTTTCGGCAAAAATAAAAAAGCATGCTTCCATATGGCAGCCCGCGAACTACAACGGCTCGGTGGAAAGTCGAATTGAGAGATTTTGGCGGCTCTTCACGACGAGTTCTTGATAGCAGACGAGGGTGAAATGAGGCGACAATTGAGTAGCGCTTGAACGCAAGGGCGGGGGAAACGGGAGATCTCCCGAGAAAACCCGCCGACCAGCGGCATCGTCCGGCACGATTCCCACTTGCGGAAATCCGGAAGTGACCCGGCCGAGGATTGAACCCGGTTCGCCTTGATGGGAGGTGAGCAGCCTAACCGCTCAGCCACCGCGGCCCCACAAATCGAAGAAGTGGCTAAGAGGTTCCACGCGGTGTAAAATTTTTAACGTGTGATTTTATCAATAACAGAATATCAGAAAAAACTATGTACCCCATAGTAAGAGTGACAGCACACATATTTTCAACAGTTATTTATACAAATTCTTCAAGCGGAGTTCCTGCCTTCCCTTTTCACTAAACGCTGTCGGCGTAGAGACATGCAGTTACTGCGACGGAAGGATACAGTAAAATAACTACTTCTAGTATTGTTTAAATCATAGATTAAACATGAGGTAGACTGATTTTCGTCAACATTGGCTCCCACACCGCCACACGGGCTGTCAAAATCGCGTGTTGAGACAGCGATGTTTAGTCTGATTTCGTCAAAAAAAGAAAAGGAAACCGCACTTCTGCGAAAGTATATTTTGTGTTCGCTTTAGTCGAAGCCAGGTGGTTTCGACAGTTGTAATAAGAACAGTTATAGAACTTTGCGACGCAGGGATGGCACCTACGCAGCTGCCATACTTACTCTGCCCCATATTCCTTCGACGATTGAAATAGCGTTGATCAGTGGTGTGTGGTGAACTGTTGCAAGGGAAGCTGGCGTTACCTCTGTGCTGTACCCTGTTGCATGCTAGTTAACACTTCCCCACCACTTACACGTAGTTCGGCGGGTGACGTCACGGGACGTGTTTAATAGTTCCCTCGCTTGCTCGTTCTGAATAGTCGGAATACATTCGATTTTCTTAGGTTCCACACTGAATAATGGTTCCTGCTGCGTGCATTGAGAATGCACAGCAGTGAGCAAGCACCAGCTTACCTTGCAACACTTCACCACACGCCACTGGTGCGAACGCTTGGTCGAAGTCCAGCGTGACTGCAAACCTCCACGACGGACGGCGTTTGAAGACGCTCAGGTGGTTGGTACCACACTCTGGACACCCCTGGAACCACCTGCGCCGGCCCCCTCCCCGTACACCGTCTTGATAAGCCGTCATGTGCTACCGGCCTTCCCCTAAAGTACCATGCCAAGCAACCAGCTACTACGATGGCGCACCAAGTTGTCAGTTATAGACGAAGCTTGCGACACGAATTCTTTAAAATTACGTTTGAGAAATGAGTTTTTAATTAGTATGACGATACTATTAATAATGATATTGTACTCGTGGATTCGCCTACTTATATATTGTTATATTATTCCTGCTGGCTTCAAGTTCCTTCCAGTAATGTGACTCATCAGAGCTTAAATGGGTTATATTTCCAAGCATTTAAGCTTAATAGTGTGATATAATGGGAAAGCATGGCAAACATAAATAAAATGCAAAAAAGTTTGAGATAGTCAAAGAAAGTTATGTGAAGAATCAAATGATAAGATGCAAATTAATAAATTGCAATGTAATAAGTTGCAATGGCGTGTTTCTTCGATTAACATTAGAACTCATTCATTCGTAATCTCTATTTTCGGTAATAGGAAAGACAATTCAACTTATTAAATTTTTTAAATAAATATCGTTATTAATTATAACAAAACACTATTATAAATTTTGATTATACTTTATTTGTGGAACTGGTATTATAATTTGCTTTAGCCTCTGCGATTTAAGGCTACTTGCTTTTCAGAATTCTGGGACTTGCCTCTCACAAGACCTGGCAACCCTGTCTGCGTTGGCGTACACACGAACCAGTCACTCCTGCAGGCAATGCTTATGCCCCGTCCCGTCTACAATGCAGACTTGTGGAGCGGAGAGGTTTGGGCGGCTTGAGAACCGACAAGGCTGAAGTGAGGTGTGTGTGTGCGGAGCAGCGCAGGAATGCAAGTGCGGGAGAAACGGGAGATCCCCGAGAAAACCCGCCGACCATCGGCATCGTTCGGCACGATTCCCACGTGCGGAAATTCGGGAGCGAGCCCACCGGGGATCGAAACCAGTTAGCCTTGATGGGAGACGAACGCTGTATTCGCTAATTACCGCGCGCCCTACAGTCTTACGTGGTTTACACAGTAAGAGATACTGTATGAAGTAAGCAGTAAGATTTTTCCCAGCGCATTGGCTCAAACGTAGTCCAATACAATGTAGTTGCTACTTCTTACTAAGGTAGAAATATTTTGGAAGTCTTTAAGGTGGCCGCATGGGTAGGCCGCCGAACGGTGTGCAGAGCTCCAGCAGAAAACATTTTGTTAAAAAAACCGTCCCACGTGCCTGAGTAAGGTCTGTTTACGAACTGCATATAAGAAACGTTACGCGTCAGGATACGTTTCTCAGTTCCTCCATTTCTCTCTAAAGCATGTTTTTGTTATAGTGAAAAATGGCTCAAACGGGTGTTTGCACGGTAATTTTTAGGTATGAACATTCCGGTACAAAACATTAAAAAGGAATAGGGACGTGCATCAAACCTTTATTTTTAATATTACGTCATAAAATGGCAGGCTCTCCGCTGAAAGTCTCGTAGAGGTGCGTTATCGACGGCAATACTGCACGCCAGTTCTGTGCTTTGCGCCTAGAGGCGATGAGAGTGTTGATGCGCATGTCTCGGTCGCCCCTAGCGCTCCCACGCTTTTAGACCTCATACGTGCAAAATTCCTTCAACCAGGCGGCCACCTTAAGTTCAGACAATCACCGAAAAACACACATTTAAATATACATATTTTTAAATAGTTATTTTAAAATTTTACAATATTAATTTATACCGACTTGCTTCTAAAAAAAAAATACCGAAAATAAACATTCTTATAAATAAACNAAAATAAACATCCTTATAAATAAACAACTTTTTTCCATTTTGATCGAATACGGCACGCAATGAAATGCGTTTCGATAGGTCGAACTTACACAGTAACATCGGTACCACGTCAGTTGCTGCTTACTACCTAATGTTTACTGCCTAAAATTCTTATTGCATTTATTCTGTGTCAAATTTTGTCTATAAAACCGTAGCTGTTTTCACACTGAAGTAACCGTAATTCAATTCTACCAAGAATGGTGTATCTGGAATCTGAAAAATAGTAGAGTGCATATTTACTCTACCACATATTCCCCCTACGATTTGAATAATGTTGATGCACATAAAAGAAAAACGGATCGAGGTAAGCTGGATACTTAACTACAGAATGCGGCAGATGCGAAGGTGATTAATTGGGAAACAAGATAGAGGACGAAAACAATATGGCGGACAAGATGGAATGATAGAGCATGAAAATACAACATGGAATGATAGGGGATAAAGTGCAAAAACAAAATGGCGGAAACAAGATGGTGACGTACTGGCTACCGTGATGGCATATGGAGGTCAAGGTTATCCAAGATGGGGGACGGCGCCACAGTCCTCAGCCATTGTCCCCGAACGAAGATAGCCCTACTACTCACACACATACAGTAGCCAGCCACAATAAAGAATAAAGCGAAACCACGGCCTGTACAGTAAATTCGCAGTTTCTTCACATTTTTTTAAATCTAACCTTCGAAAAATTACCCCATGTATGACATATTTGGTTATTTCCTAAACATTTCCGGATAACAAGAGTTTTATTGATGTGTTAACATAAAAGTATATTATTTTTNTAGCCAGCCACAATAAAGAATAAAGCGAAACCACGGCCTGTACAGTCAATTCGCAGTTTCTTCACATTTTTTTAAATCTAACCTTCGAAAAATTACCCCATGTATGACATATTTGGTTATTTCCTAAACATTTCCGGATAACAAGAGTTTTATTGATGTGTTAACATAAAAGTATATTATTTTTTGTCAAATTGAACTTCTACTTAAATTTTACTCATAAATAATAAAATTTAATGTATAGTTAATATGAATAAATGCAGTGAGAAAATAGGCGTGTTGGTAATGTCTAGTAAGAAATAGTTCTTACGCAAAATATTGTTAATCTGAGTGCGAACGAATGTGGTGCGTTGTCCCTTACGTGAAATTTTCTACACTTGGTTAAGCTGTGTGGAATATCCTGAAAGTAGAACTTAAGCAAGGCTTCAGAAAAGTTGGAAGTAACCGAGAATGGACTATACTTCTGAAAATACGGCAGAGTAAGTGGAGAAGTTAGAAACTCTTTAGCATCGACAGGGGTGAGGCGAAGTGCATATGGAGCGGGAACGAAATGCATTGGTGATAGAATCAGGAGTATCCCGAGAAAACCCACCGTCCAAAGGCAACGTCCGCCACGTTTCCAGCTCACGAAGATCCGGGCGTGACCTCACCGGGAAGAGAAGCTAGTTCGCCGTGGCGTGGTATACTACATGTCTGCACACGTCGGTGGGCGTTCGCCAGTGAAAAACTTCTTCNGAAGCTAGTTCGCCGTGGCGTGGTATACTACATGTCTGCACACGTCGGTGGGCGTTCGCCAGTGAAAAACTTCTTCACATGCTTACCTCAAAATTTACAGGTAACGAACAATATTTTTTCCCTTTTTTTTAGCAGNAAGTCCGGCACTGCACATGATATATAACTTAACTAAAAAAGTGCCACAAGTGCAAGAAATCTATAATAACATTTTTAAAAAATGAAAACATGTAAGGAGATATTTGTATGATTTTAATTTGTGGTTGGCATTGTATCACTGTGAATAAATTTTCCTAAGCGCATCTCAAAATGAAATCCAGCTTCAGTTGTATAATTTTTTTAATTTTGTAAATTGTTTTTACAAGACGAAAAATGCGCACAAATGTAAAATAAGTACATTTTTGATATCAAACGTTATTTGCGTACAGTATGTCATACATTAGACATTTCGCTACTTGTGNGTAAAATAAGTACATTTTTGATATCAAACGTTATTTGCGTACAGTATGTCATACATTAGACATTTCGCTACTTGTGCAAAATATTAAGCCCGCAGATATGTATCAGTAGGACGTACGTAAATGTAAAATCCACCAGATAATAAGCTAAGAAAACCTTTCGTGCGAACAAATATAATTTTTTGGCTGTTGCCAAATCTTGAATTTCTTAAAAATTATCGCCAGCGTTATCAAGCACAATGCGATTAACTGGTTAGTTCTGCGCATCGCACCTTGATTATATTTGTCTACCTTCCAGCAATCTGCTCGTGATTGGAAGTCCGGATATTTCTCTAACTAGAACCTCAGCAGGGTAAATTAGTTCTGGACCCACTGCCGTATGCTCATTTTATTCTGCGCACGCAAGACGCATTTCTTTGTGTTCTGTGTACCTGGTTTGACCTATTATTTTGGTAGTTGTATTTTATCGGTGAAAAATAATTAAGGGATTGCATACATTAATAAGAATAGATAGTTTGAAGTTTACCTCACCACTAAACGAACAAGTGACATTTCCACGTGCGTGTCAATAACGTAAGGTAACGTAACAGTCGTATGTACGACGACAGTGTGCGTGGAGGTTGGTCGGAACCAAGGAGGCAACGGCGATAGAGGCGGAGTCGCGACCAAGGCAACTACGCTGGGTGATACCGCTGTGGTTTGCCACTGCCTTCCGCGGGATGGATGAGATGAAGCGAGACGAGAATGGAGCAGAGTCGGAAGGCAGGGCCGGGGGAAACAGGAGATCCCCCGAGAAGACCCGCCCCGGGACGATTCCCACTTGCGGAATACCGGGAGTGACCCGGCCGGGGATTGAACCATGTTCTCCTTGGTGGGAGGCGAGCAGGATAACCGCTCAGCCACCGCGGACCCCATAGACGGCAGGGCAGTCATGGAACGTGAGGTGCAGTGAACCTGCCCACGCAATGTAGGCGACGTCCAACACACACCTGTCCTAGATGCCGTACCGAGATACAACGGGTAGACGACCGCTTGAAAGCTCAGTGGGGGCCACTTCCAACACAATAGCCGTCATTACATTCATTAGGACTCGCTTATTTCCACTCCACTCGTATTTTAGTTCGAAGTCCATCTAAGAAAGGGGGCGAGTTTTTCTACCAATGGGCCTAACACGGCGTTGTATTTATCACGACAGCCTCTCGTAACAAAAAGTGCCAGAAGAGAAAGCTAAAGTTTCAAAGGAAAGCTCCCAGCTCGTCCTACATCACTGAAATAAAAGCGCTATGAGGATTTCAATAGTCACCTTGCTCTTTACCCCCAAAACAATAACACAACCAATGTAAGCGAGATTCCGGATGGAAACACACACGAGTTCTATCCTCTCAGTAGGAAATACTTAGCAATCATCTGTTTACCGGTGATGCTGGAATTTCCTCATTGGCTGCAGCATTTGGGAAAATCCAATTTTACTGTAAAACAAGCTGCACGTGATAGCAGTTAATTATTGAGTATCTTCACATAAGCTCGGTTCTTCCTGAAGATATAAACACGTTTAAATGTTTTTAAACTTCTAAGTACTACCAAAATAATTTGAAAAAATTTTTGCGGCCTCAGATAAGGATTTCTTTGTTTTTAAAGTCAACGTGTGCGTGTCAAAATGTTGCAACGTGAAAAGACAACTTGAAACAACTAGCGGGTGCGATTGAAGTTTGAAAGAAAATGACACCTGCAATGTTTTAAAAAAATCAGACGAAGCAAATTGCTTACCCCTTCGTACGAAGCAAATTATTTACCCCAACGTAATAGGTATCCAAATAATATATAAATTCTAAACTTAACTTGTTAATATATGAGTCAAGTTGTTTCATTAAATTACGGAGCGCCACTGCGAACGATTGTGCTAGATACCAAATTTAGTTGAGATATTTGTGACGTTGACAGTCTATCATCAATTCAAATTGCAAACGATGTGAAAAATTCCCAAAGGGCTAACATGAGCATGAAATTAATTACCACTTGGGTAGACCTCATATTCTGATAACCTGTATTTTATTGGTGAGAATTCATTATTAGCTAAGATTCTAAGACTCTGCCGTACCATAGCCTACACCAGAAAAGCTGATTTAATTTATTTATAAAAAAATGTTTAACGTACCAGCCAACAGGTTGAATGGTATGATTAAGGCGATGAAATTACAGTAAAAGAATTTAGATTATAAGTTCACAGAATTCTAAAAACAAAAATAATACAATATGTTTAGAAACAAATCAAACAATGGCAAAATTGTCAATATTCTGCATCAGCAGCAAAAATTTTTTTTAAAATAACAATTACAACTTTTAGCCCCACATTGTAAAGTTCAGGGTTTTTAATTTCTTGATTGATAATTTTTTTCCAAAATCTGAATTTTAAAATGATACCTTATTTATTGAAACAGAATTTAAAATGGGGATAGCTGAGATAGCACACAGCGAAAACCACTAAAAGAATTCCTCAAATATTCGAGAATTTTATAATGAAATGCTTTTACTGCCCATGATCCAAATGTATAGCTTCACAGTTAATGAGAGAATAATTAACATAAAATAAGGTTGTTTTCTTAGAAAGTGGACACTGCAGTAGTGATAAGAAATACAAATATCTGGTAGCAAAATAAACATTTTAGCAAATCATTTCTTAATGGTTTTTGCAGTCGGCCACTATTGAAACTTAAATGTTACTGTTACATTCATACTTTATTTTTTTTTCCCTGTGTTATTAATTACAAGCTTACCGCAGTTAACAAGTCCTAACTTAGTCCGTAAAATAATATAAAAAAATACATTAAATTCTCAGTATTGGGACTCTGTGTGCCAGAGAGAGACAGAGAGAGAGAGAGAGAGAGAGAGAGAGAGAGAGAGTATGTGAGGACAGTATGATAAATAGCAGGACCCGGTTTAAGATCAGTAAGCTGTCAGTTTAGTCCAAAACATCATCTGTTCCTGAGCTGGCTAATATTAAAGTACGAGCCCATTCTCTTCAATTGTGAGTTTAAATTAGCGAGCCTTGATAATCCATTTCAATCACGTGTTTAAGTCACTTGGGGAAACGCGAACACTACATATTCAACCGTACGTTCAAAATTACAACCAAAGAGGCAAAGTATTTCAAACTGTTTTCAAGCAGAATAACCGATATTGCCAAATAAATCTGTGGGTAGCTATTTGTGTGCACTCCNAGTATTTCAAACTGTTTTCAAGCAGAATAACCGATATTGCCAAATAAATCTGTGGGTAGCTATTTGTGTGCACTCCTTTGAGAACAGTCAACAGAAATAAACTTCTTAGGAATGGCACGGTACATTTTTTAATCACCAGTCAAGAAATTTCGAAATTAAAATAATTCCCTTTACATAACTGGTGAAGATATAAATGCAAGTGTTTTTAGCAGGATTTCACCGAGGGAGACATCGTAACAGGTTATTTGATTAATGTAAAAACTCACGGCATGGATTACTGTCCGTCCACCAGCTCTTCGTTTCTAGGTAGCTCAGTGGTAAACATTTCGCATTCGGGAGAGAACTGGGTTCGAATCCCAGTCCCGAAATCCTGATTTCGGTTTTCCATGTTTTTTTTCTCTCTCCCGAAACCACCCCAGGAGGATGTCACGATGTTTTCTTCCTACAGGAAATGGTCGAGNCCATGTTTTTTTTCTCTCTCCCGAAACCACCCCAGGAGGATGTCACGATGTTTTCTTCCTACAGGAAATGGTCGAGTCCTTCCTCGTTCCTGCTTCTTCGAGCAACTTGTTCCGTCTCTTGACCACATGTCGAAGAGACGTTTATAAGGGTCCCGCCTGCCTGCATCGTTTTTTCTCCTATAAGGGTCACACTGGCACGCGCTACAAGAGCGCCATGGCTGCCACACGCAGGGCTCTGGACTTGCGTGCAGTGTTCTCGCAGTGCTGCGTGTACCTATGGGACTTCCAGCGGCGACCGTATCATTTCATTGATGAAAAGTCTGTACAAAAGTTCAATACAGGCTCTTATCGTTGTTTGGCTTGTGTCCGGCTAGTATGTTTTAAGATACAGCAGTTTAAAAAAAGTCGTTTTTAACTACAGCACATATACTGGAAGGCTCCAAAAATAATTTTTATAGCATGCGCAGTGACTTCAAAGTACAATTCCTTCCTGTTCTGCGGTATAATGTATTTTCGTAGGTAAACGTACTGGAGGGACGTTTAATAGTTTCGTCAAAATACCAGGATTTCAAACACACTACAACGTGGTTAGTACCAGACTACTTAGCATTACTCCAATCTTGGAGTAGCGGTGTGGAACGTGGCACAGGTATGCAAACAGGCGTCATGTACAGCTAGTCTAATGCAAGTCAACATTCCGTGCAGGGCATACGTGCGATTAACGATTAAAATTAATCGCTAAAAAAAAGTGTGTATTTTTTAACTTTAGTTAATTTCAAACCTATTTGCCTTTTAATATTTCAAATATCTGGCGAACCATTAAAACTAACGTCAGTTAACTTTGCAACCGCCTGGAGGGCGAAGATTAAAACGAAATAAATGCAAATGCCATAAATATATTGACAAACGTCTTAAAAATACGCAAAGTATTTGACGGCCGACGAGTTGCACACCACGGTACACAGATCGATACACCGACGTTATGTACTGAATCGAAGATCGTCGTTAGTAACACGCAACGCGATTGTGCGGTAGGCGAGATGCCTTCGTCGCGATATATCGATACAATCTCTCACTACGCAAAAATCACAGTTGTACAGTAGATGGTCCTCTTGCGGCATGCTGCGCATTACGATTGTTTTTGTGTTAACTGCACTGGTCTGGTTTCGGGCTAAGTTGTGCTGTAAGAGTTTATTTTAGAAGTTCTATTTCAAATGGTTTTGTAGAAGATTGTTAATTCATCCTTTTTCTAAGTAGACCTATCTGATTAGTCATCCAGGAACCAAGTTGTGGTAACTTTTTACTGGGGGTGTACATTGTGATTTTTTTGTGTTTTGAATAAACATCAACGGAAAACTGAAATTTTTTGTTGTTTTTCAACTTTTAACTTTAGTCAGTTAATTTTGTTTTGACTTAAACCCCACTCAGTTAATTTGCGTGGATTTAACTTATAACTTTAATCAGTTAGTTTTTTCTTACTCTAACTTAAACTTTAATCAGTTAGATTATTTAGTTAACTTTTCCAAGTATGAACTTCACGGATAAAGAGTTGTAGGGCGGATATAGTATATTCACGGTTTCTTAGCACTTTTTGAATCCAACCTTTGAAAAATCAATCCATCCATGACGTGTTTGGTAGTTTCCTAGATACGGCATGTATGACAAGCCTTTTATACTCCTGTTAACAGGAAAGTACCTTACTTTTGGTTAAAATGTTCTGTTACTTGTATGTAATATTCGAAATTGTAATAATTTATCNTAACAGGAAAGTACCTTACTTTTGGTTAAAATGTTCTGTTACTTGTATGTAATATTCGAAATTGTAATAATTTATCAACAACTAATATCAATAAATACAGGGAGAAAATAGGTATGTTGGTATTGCCTGGTAAGAAATAGTTCTCACGCAAAATGTTATACAACTGAGTGCGCACGAATGCGATGCGTGTGATTTTCTAGACCACGTCAAGCTTTGTTTGAACTAGGCGGAGGAATACCCTGCAAGTAGAACTTTAGCAGGGCTCCAGGGAAGTTGGAAGTAACTGTGAATGCAGTACAGTAACTAGGGCAGCGGATGAGTACCAGCTAGCTACCTGTTAATGTCCATGCCGCCCGAGGCGTGCCATTGTTTTTCTAACTCCTCCTTCGCCCCTCCAGTACCGCGGGACTCTCACATAGAGTGGCTATTGTCTCGGGGAGGAAAAGACAAATCAGCTGCTAACGGTGGTCCCCATTAGACCCGCGGTTGCTTATTTCCTCCCGGCCGGCCAGCACGCACAAATCATACACACGAGCGCCGACATCTTGTTTACAGAACGGGGTAAGTCTCACAAAACTTTCTTCGACACTGGCTATNGACCCGAGGTTGCTTATTTCCTCCCGGCCGGCCAGCACGCACAAATCACACACACGAGCGCCGACATCTTGTTTACAGAACGGGGTAAGTCTCACAAAACTTTCTTCGACACTGGCTATGTTCAGTTAGTTACGTATTATCTCTCTCACACCTACCCTCCTCCTTATTCTGTGCGTTCTATGTGCATACGGTTATGCACGCATGGCACACTTTCTTCACGTGGTTAATCCAGATGTACAAATAACATTTTTTTTTCTCTCCTGAAATGTTGCTGTTTTTGGTTATGTAAAAGACTTATAGACAAAACATATATTGAAAATAATGAGGCAAGCAATCTACAATAAGTTAATAATAATAATAATGGCGTGTGGGGAGTGCATCCAGGGCAAGGCGACACCCTCCGAGTATCGGTCTTTCTAGCTGGGACCCGTAGGTGACCGTCATCCCCGGGCATGACAGAAATGAAAACCTAGAATGGAGCGGCGCTGGAATGCNACCCGTAGGTGACCGTCATCCCCGGGCATGACAGAAATGAAAACCTAGAATGGAGCGGCGCTGGAATGCAAGGGCAGGGGAAACGGGAGTACCCCGAGAAAACCCACCGGCAAGCGGCAAGCAGGTCGTGCTAAGGGTGTACGCTTTTAGGGGGAGTGAACCCGCCGGTGATCGAACCCGGATCGCCGTGGTGGGAGGCGAACGCCCTGGACACTACGCCACCGCTGCCCCTTACAATAAGTTATAAATAGGGACCTGCGAAATTCGCGTTATTGGCAGGTTACACGTGTACGTTTGCACGGCTCTCGTTATTGGGCCATACGTTTTCGACACGCCACGGGAAAATCTACTCCAATGAATGAACACTTCTTATTTGCGCGTGCGAATCACGTGCAGTTTAGTTAGAAGAGAAATGTCTCCACGCCTTGTCTGCAGCCAATAAACAAATAACATCGGTTAGAGTGTGTGCAGATTTGCGAAAACTAGCAGGGCGCCTGAGAACAACACAAATTTCGTAGGTACCTAGTTAACCGACGTATTGACCAACCACTGTATATCAACCCACCCAGGGGTGCAACGGCCCTACTGACTGTAAAGAGGAGGGGCAACCACCTCCCTTACCCCCCGATACCCTTTTCTTAATACTCTGTGTCTATGATCACCAGCGGCGTGTGGTGAACTGTTGCAAGGTAAGCTGTGTTTTGCTCTGTGCTACACCTAATCGTTTGCTAGTTTACACATCGGCCACTTAAACGTAGTAGCGCAGTTGACGTCACAGCACTTGTGTAACCGATGCCTCGCCGCTCTCTCGTGAGTGGCCGCAATACATCCGCTCTGGTTACTGGTCCCTGCTGTGTGCGCCGAGTGTGTACAGCACTGAGCAAGTACCAGCTTAACTTCCGACTCTCCACTACACGTCACTGATGATCACACACACGCACGCGGGCAGCGATGGCTTCCCAGGACAAATGATGGGGCGGCGCAGCTACAGCCACCTCCGCCATTGATGGAGAGTTTACAGGCTGCTAGCGTCTAATTGACCAGACGCACTCTCCGGAATGCTTCCTCGACAACAGGGTAAGCGCAGCGACTCCAGTTTAATGGTGTTGGACCCCCAAAAAATAATTATTTTATAATTGTACCAAACATTGTTCAACTCGTACTTATTGCATGTTAAGACATTAGTAGTATGAAATGGTTGGTTCAGCGCCAGGGGCGTGGGGCGGGGGACTGGGNCTGGGGGAGGCCATCTTGGATCACATCTTTTCCCTTTCCCCCCTCGAATTTTCCTTTTTCCCCCTTAAAATACGGCAAAAATCGTTGGAATATGCCAGAAAAATTCTTGAATTTCCCTTAAAATTTCCTGAATTTCCCTCAAAAAATGTTTTTGTACAGTTTCCCTCAATGACCCCACAATCGGGCTAAGTGACTCCTTTTTGGGCAAGTGAGGAGTGAGGAGTGAGGAGCGACATTCACGCTCTATCTTTCCATGCCAGCACCATCTATATTACCTGAAGAATGTTCAAGTCCATCGTCCCGTCATGCAACTTCTCCCACCATGCTCTGTCATTCCACTGTGGGCTTTCTCATATTCATTCCGGTATCCTTTCACCTGACATCTTTGCAGGGACAAGTCTCATGCTTTACTTCATGCTCTTGCATTCCTTCCTGCCAGTTGTCCCTACTTCGCGCTCTCGCATTCCCGGCCGACAACGAATTCGATCGCGACTCCTATATCATGCTCTCGCATTCCGACATCCCTTGTTTAATGCTCTTGCATTCGATGTGGGAGGTAATCTCACGCCCTTGCATTCCTGGCCAGCGACATCGATCGTGGTGCCTACTATTTCATGCTCTTGTATTCCATGTGGAAGGTAATCTCGCACTATCGTTTCACCATAGTTTTCTCATATTCTTTCCGACATCCTTTCACCTGGCACCCTAACAGGGACAAGTCTTACATTATATCATTCCACCAAGGTTTTCTCATATTCCTTCTGACATACTTTCACCTGGCACCCTAACAGGGACAAGTCTTACATTATATCATTCCACCAAGGTTTTCTCATATTCCTTCTGACATACTTTCACCTGGCACCCTAACAGGGACAAGTCTTACATTATATCATTCCACCAAGGTTTTCTCATATTCCTTCTGACATACTTTCACCTGACATCCTAGCGGGGACAAGTCTTACATTATATCATTCCACCAAGGTTTTCTCATATTCCTTCTTACATACTTTTACCTGGCACCCTAACAGGGACAAGTCTTGCATTATATCATTCCACCAAGGTTTTCTCATATATTCTTTCTGACATACTTTCACCTGACATCCTAGCGGGGACAAGTCTTACATTATATCATTCCACCAAGGTTTTCTCATATTCCTTCTTACATACTTTCACCTGGCACCCAAACAGGGACAAGTCTTACATTATATCATTCCACCAAGGTTTTCTCATATATTCTTTCTGACATACTTTCACCTGACATCCTAGCGGGGACAAGTCTCACGCACTATCATTCCACCTCAATTTTCTGATATTCCTTCTAACCTCCTTTCACATGGTGAACTAGCGGGGACAATTCTCACACCTATAAGCATAGTTGGATGTAATTTCCGAACCGTATAAGATACAGCTACCAAAATCGTAACATAGACATCAACTGTGACGAGGAAAATGACCGCAGGGTGACTTATACCCTAAGCATACGTATAAGCATAGTTGTCTGTAATTTCCGAACCGTTTAAAATACAGTCACCAAATTCGTAACGTAGAAATCACCCCCGATAACGAAAATGACCGCAGGGTCAAATATGACCTAAACATAATTATAAGCATAGTTGGGTGTAATTTCCAAATAGTTTAAGATAAAGGTATGAGAATTGTCCCCGCTAGTGCACCATGTGAAAGGATGTTAGAAGGAATATGAGAAAACGGAGGTAGAATGATAGTGCGTGAGACTTGTTCCCTGGGGTGCCAGGTGAAAATAAGTCAGAAGGAATATGAGAAAACCAAGGTGGAACGATAGAGCATGAGACTTGTCCCCGCTAGGACTTTCAAAAGTGCTCAGTTTACTGTGAGCAGCATGTACATTAAAATACGACGTAGGACAGCTTTGCTTTTTTTTTNACTTTCAAAAGTGCTCAGTTTACTGTGAGCAGCATGTACATTAAAATACGACGTAGGACAGCTTTGCTTTTTTTTTTGGGAAAACAAATGGACAGTACAGACCGCACGAGGCGTGGTGTAATAAAAGGCTTTTTGCGAACTGGAATGTATACGTGATTGGATATAAGAAATTTCGATTTAANGGGAAAACAAATGGACAGTACAGACCTCACGAGGCGTGGTGTAATAAAAGGCTTTTTGCGAACTGGAATGTATACGTGATTGGATATAAGAAATTTCGATTTAAAATGTTGGCGTGGCTGAATATAGCGTTAACGTATTCGTTGTATCGCCACACCGGACCACTAGGATCGACATTGTGTCTGTATTGTCTTATATAGTATTTGGTATTAAGTACCCTAGTTAAGTTTCCACGTTCAAAAAGTGCAATTGCAGACAAAGACTTTTTTTCAAAGATTAATCTACAAAAGTGTTCATTTAACTATGAACTACGTGTTAAAATATATTTCCGCCCATGTCATACATTGAATTTATGCGGGCGACATTTTTGAACTATTTCAGAGAATAAATGCACAGACGACTAACAAAATTATAGCAAAAAAAAAAAAAAGAATTTTACTTTTTTATAAGGGAAATATATGTAGTAATTTTTTTTTACCATTTAATGATTGCAATTAAAATTGGTATATCTCAACATGTTAAGTTTCTGCGCCAATATCCGCCTCCCTCCAAAGCCACTTTTTAGGATTTGAATATGGTGAAATCTAATTGGATTAGACTTATGTAAGTTATTTTCCCCCCTCTAACAGGCACATCCGTGAGGTTGCCTGTTAAACGAACACAGCAGCTGTGTCGATCGGCGACGGCGCACACAACATAAAGGAGGGGAACTAATCTCCAGAGCCATCGGAGCACGAGCGACTTAGCTGCGAAAGAGAGCAGTTCGCGCTGCTCCTCGAATGCAAATGAAACGCCAGCGCGTTCATAACGAATGCCGGAGCGAATATTTACGAGAGCGCAAGGCGTAGCGCACTTAATTAACACGGCCGATATCGGCGGGAGAGGGCGCGACCAATTAAGGGAGGAAAACCGCGGAAGGAAGCCGACGAAACACTCGAGAAACGGGAGCAAGACAATTATCGCCCAAGTTGTGAAGCTGCTCTCTCTCTCTCTCTCTCTCTCTCTCTCTCTCTCTCTCTCTCCAGAGTCGTCTTGCTAAGCCGTGCTGATCAATGGTCTGACCTCAAAAGGGCCGCGGTGGTGTGGTGGATAGACTGCTCGCTTTCCACGTGGGCGAACCGCGTCCGATGCCTCGCGGGGTCGCTCCCGGATTTTCGCACGTGGGAATCGTTCCGGACGATGCCCCTGATAGGCGGGTTCTCTCGGGGACCTCCCGTCTCGCCCGCACTTTCATTCCGGCGCTGCTCCATGCACACCTCACTTCACCCTCTCAAGAACTCAACGTTAAGAGCAGCCTAAATCTATTCATTCACTCACTCACTTTCACGACTCGTCGGAGTTATGCATGGGCTGGTCGCAGTAAACTTATAACTTCTCAAACACCCTGCTCAAGAGTGTTGGCCCCGAAAAAAATATGTTATTTTATATTGGTAAAGGCTGTTCATGGTAAATTGGACACTTATGAAATCAACTTTTGGAAGAAGTGTGTAGGGTAAACATTTGTGAATACTGATATAATTTATTTTACTTTATGTTTTTTTAAAATACTTATTAATGTAAGAAAAATTTGTAAAATATTTACTTAGCTAATAATTGCACTTCCACTTGACCTACGCATGAACAAAGACACGAGGCCCATGGCAATGTTAATTGCACCTACATACGGTGTAATAATACACAATGTGCATACAAGTAGACCTTAAGTTAGGCTTTCAAAAGTGCTCACTTTACCGTGAACAGCCTTTAACAAATACTATTCAACTTTCTTCTTCGCAAAAAAAAAAAAAAAAAAAAAAAAGTTTCGCATAACAATTTTACTGTTTTAGTAATGTACAAATAATGAAAAATAACTTACGTACAGAACTGAGATAATTAACACTGAAAAAATATACCAAAAGCTACTTCAAGACGTCTAGAAAATAGCACAAAGATATTATATTGCGATTTAAAAATAATTCGCTATAAATAAGGATATCCTTGCATATTTTTTATTTGTGGCTGCCCCTGAATTTTTGTAGAATAACTTTTTCTAAACATACCTTAAAATTAATCAAGGCAAGATTTGTCAGCTGCCCTTACTAAATGTTTTGCAAACAGTTTCGTTTATTAGGTTTATACATTGCAAAAAAAAAAAAAAAAAAAAAGATTTTGACTTTACATGTAATTTTGCAAAAACCACGTGACCTCAAATTTTTTTTGTTTTCTGAGGGAAAAGTTGTTACAGACAATGTCTACAAGTTGAACCGGACGTGGTAAAAACATAAAATAACAAGGTTTTTCGTGGCCAAAGCCCTTATTCCACGGCCTTACACGCCGTGTTGAATTATTTGACTCCAGCTTATTTCGGTCGTTTAGGCACACATATTTTGAAACTACAATTACAGCTTTCTGACAATATATATTACGTTGTAGAACAAACATATAATTCGTCACAAGCGTTTCTTACTTGTGTTAACATATATGTTTAGGAAACGAACCTAGCACCTCATACATGGGGAGATTTTACAAATGTTTGATGATTTAAAAAGTGTGAAGAAAACGCGACAAGACTATAGGCACAAATGGACCAAGACGACGCGAAGACACCATTACGGTGGGTTTCGAACCACATGATTACCGATTCAGAATAGGCGGTGCTTCAACTGATATTACACGCAGATTATAAAGGAGGCCCATCGCCTTCAGTGCCTCGACGTGGAATCCCGCGCATTTCCGTTCGCCCGCCACGGGCGCTCGCAAGAGGTTCTGAGAAAACTAACTACCAAACCGTACACTTAGTAGACACGCCATCCCTTCGCCCTTTCACCCTAGTCATCACCATATGCACGTTGTTAGGAACTAGCTTGGTATAGCAGCTCGTACTTGAAAGTATTTAGGGACGTAGCTCAATCACGACTCATGATTCGGTAGAGCACAACAGTATCTGATGAGGTTTTATTACATGAAGATTATACAGTTGCTATTTAAATGACTATTGATCGGAGGAGCTTTAAATTGAATACCAAGATGATTATTCATTACATTTAATTCACACCATTTTATTTAAACCTAACTGGAAAGTCATCATCTTGTTAATGTTGCCGGAGGCTGATTCTACGAGACGGTTAGCGACGGCCGGACACACCCATCTTCCTGGTCTGCTTCGCTGGTCGGGTCTCCCAAAGGACTAAAGACGAAAGACGCTGTTTCGGGTGTTACGCCGGCCTATATCAAGCGCGTGGTTCTGCGGCCCCGCTCAGTGACCGGTGGAGGGGATTTCTGCAACTGTCTTCTTTCGCAAGGGTCGACGACCAAATGGTGGCTTTGCAATCTCGCTCGTTTCCAGGTTTAATGTTTGAAGGTTTGATCAGGCAAGCCGTTCAGCTAAGGCCTGATCACCCCATAACAACGTGTTCAGCCTCTATTTGTAGTCTCTCTATACAGGATTTAGCTAGCAGAATCGCTCTTAATATAGCTTTTATAAAAGTCCTGCCTTGGCCGTTGTGTATCTTTCCATGGGACATATTAATTCATTAATTAACTTTTATACCGCAGAGCTCACTTTTGTAACGAAGCCACAGGCATGGAACAAGTGAGATCTGCAAGTAAACGAACTACCATATATGTTTACAATAAAAAAAAATTGATAAAAAAACATTACAACATAGACATGAAAAAATTCTAACATCTTATTAATATGCAGAGTTACATTTGTCTCGGCCCATAAACCCCTCTAGCGAATAAAATACACATACACAAAATAATTACTTTATTTTTAAAAAATGTTTTTGCAAATTACTGGTCATTAACGTGGTGTGGGCTCTTGGGAAGCCGTTCTGCACATAACCTCTTTCTGGAAAGCGTTCAAACGATCTGACGGCATGCACACGTTATTTAATGACATCATATTGGTGAAGTCAGCATGAAAATATTAACATTACCATTGGGTCTAGTAACAGATAACACTACGTAACTGTTGCGTGGCAATTACGACGTTTCTTACGCCAATGAGTGAGGACCTGAAAAACGCTCCCGGATTCGTTTTAGAACATACTAACTTATACTTAAAAAAAAGAAAAGTACTTGTGTTCTACTTAAGAAGCAGCAACGTTGAAAGTTACGCTACGTTCTCTATGCCGGTTGTGCTCGCTCGGCCCCACTTGAAAGCTTACGTTTTGTATGAAAGAACAAAACAAACACAATAGTCTATTCACGGTAACTTCCAACTTTTCTGAAGCTCTGCTAAAGTTCTACTTCCAGGATATTCCTCCGCCTCATGCAAACAAAGCTTAACTAAGTCTAGAAAATTACACCAAAGGGACAACACACCGCATTCGTGCGCACTCGGTGTAACAATATTTTGAATAAGAACTATTTCTTACTAAGTATTAGCAACACACACATATTTTCTCCCTGTTTTACTAATATTAATCGCAAATGAAATATTATAATTTATAAATAAAAAAGAAAAAAGTTGAATTTAATAAAAACGAAGGCGTGTTTACGTTAACAGAAGTATAAAGCGCATGTAATACATGACATATTTAGGAAACTAACCAAACACGTCACACATTGGGTGATTTTCCAAGGGTATTTGATCAAAAAGTGTGAAGATACCGTGATTAGACTATAACCAATATAACATAGCGGGCGGTGACACACGCGTGTGGGTCTACTGCGCATGTACGTCCACGGAGACGTTTTGAAGATATGGCCCAGAGTTAAAATACTCCACGACCCGTATAATTCATTCACGGTTTCTTCGGATGTTTTCAAACAAACCTTTGAAAAATCACCCTAGGAATAGCATGTCAACCGTTTTTTTTAATAACTGGTATAATACACAAATATATAACACGGTGATTAAACTTTTAAGTACTGTATTTAACTTATTATCTTTTATAACTTGAAATATTTATCTCGTATTCAATATGAATTAAAAACAGCGAGAACAGCAATGTGTTGGCAACGACTAGTAAGAAATACTTCACAGTTAAAATATTGTTTTAACCTAGTATTTGGTATCTATATAAACTTTTGTAAATAAAACGTTGCCTAGTGAAATTTTTATATTTTTTGGTAGTGCTGATGGAAATATATTTTATTGTTACAGTTAAAAATATCAGTGCAAATTTCGGTGTGTAACTCCTAGTGATATGGTGTTTTTTTTTCCCGTCCGGGAAGAAACTTGAATANTACGTCCACGGAGACGTTTTGAAGATATGGCCCAGAGTTAAAATACTCCACGACCCGTATAATTCATTCACGGTTTCTTCGGATGTTTTCAAACAAATCTTTGAAAAATCACCCTAGGAATAGCATGTCAACCGTTTTTTTTAATAACTGGTATAATACACAAATATATAACACGGTGATTAAACTTTTAAGTACTGTATTCTTGAATAAATGAAAATTTAACTTATTATCTTTTATAACTTGAAATATTTATCTCGTATTCAATATGAATTAAAAACAGCGAGAACAGCAATGTTTTGGCAACGACTAGTAAGAAATACTTCACAGTTAAAATATTGTTTTAACCTAGTATTTGGTATCTATATAAACTTTNTTGGCAACGACTAGTAAGAAATACTTCACAGTTAAAATATTGTTTTAACCTAGTATTTGGTATCTATATAAACTTTTGTAAATAAAACGTTGCCTAGTGAAATTTTTATATTTTTTGGTAGTGCTGATGGAAATATATTTTATTGTTACAGTTAAAAATATCAGTGCAAATTTCGGTGTGTAACTCCTAGTGATATGGTGTTTTTTTTTCCCGTCCGGGAAGAAACTTGAATAGGCGGAGCAGAGTTTGTCGCTCTCTCTCTCTCTCCCCCCCTCTCTATCCCTCTCCCTCTCCCTCTCTCTCTCTCTCTCTCTCTGGAAATTTATATATGTTTTCAATTTTAGCATATTCCATATTTATTACAGCAAAAATAATGATTTTGCAAAAACCATAAAATTTTCATTTTGGTATGCCAATAGGTAAAAATTATGTGCTCTAAAAAAATTTTATTCGTGGAAAGATTACTTACAAGTAGTGCTTACAAGTGAAATGGTATTTCGATCACTGAACCCTTTAGCCCACATTTCCTAGAACTCAATTCTCTTCGTGCATCCTTTAAGGCATTTACACGAAATTATGTGAAATACTGGATGTGAAAGTGTTTTATCTGAGCAAATTAGGAGCTATTCCGTTCGGAATGACTGTTCAACTCGTCTATCGTCGAGAATTTATATCTTATCCATCTCTGAACTCGGTGATGTGTTAGAGAACAGTGGTATTGAATAACAGCTTATTTTTAACGAAAGCTCATTAAAAATTGATTTTGCTCAGTTATTTTACAGAAAAGCGATTCCTCAACTCTAAAAGGAATTCATTCTCACTGCCGCTGTAGTGTTTAAGTACACATTTTCTTCCGAGCTCACGAGTTTCGCTAGAAGCTGCGTTTTCGGAGATGCTACTGTCGTACGTGAAAGGGCGGAGCAACATCTGTTCTTCGACTTTACGATGGCAGCGAGAACGAAGTTTTTCCAGGACTCTGGTGCAAAATAATTGAACCTTGCCTTTTCTCGTACTTGCTTAAGCAAGTGCTTTAATAATTTTTAAATGTTTTTATTTCCTATCTCAGCATTTTTAACTAATATTCAGCTTGATTTACGTAAGATTGTTAAAAAAGACTATATTAGTTGTTCTTACCTTAAAAAAATTAAACAAGATTTTTCTAAGATATATATATATATATATATATAGGGATTTCTTTATTAATTAGTGGTTAGAGTTTTCCTTTTTCTATTATTAAATACAACAATTCCTTAATATTCCTCATAATAGTTTCATATTGTTAATACCTATTTTGTCGTCCATTTGTTATGTGTATGACCTTGCGCACGCCAAGAAGAAGAGGGGAAGTGGCGAGTTTCCCACCCGTGTCTAGGTAG